>WBNO01018780.1:0-17862 GCA_013400575.1 Peucedramus taeniatus
ATATATATATATATATATAGGTATGCTTGACACATTCTTCATACAAATATAGGGGACAAGAGCAGGCTATATAATGTATTTTAGGGTGAAATAATTGCTGTTAAAAATAAAGCTTTCAATGGAATTAAAAGTCAAATATTTAATGGCAAATGCATAACTTCATGGAGAGATATTATCATATCTTAATGAATAATGACCTATAAACTCATCACTTTATGGAACTGGTATTTGCAATATATACTGAAATAAAAATATAAATTTTCTCATTTTTTCTTTTGAAGCTCAGAATTTAGGAAATGTTAGATTAAAATCATAAAAATAATAAATCTGTTATGCCATCAATAATAAAACTAAAGAATTTGAATATTCTTTTTTATGTGCAAAATATTACTCCCATTTCAATGAATGGCATAAGCTGAAGCTTCTATAAAAATATTTATAGTAAAATACAGCATGAATCTATAATTACATTTAATCAGTTTTAGAAAGATGCATCCAATACTGAGACACTGCAAAATTATTTAGAATAAGTCAATCTTACCTCAGTTACTGCTGAAGTAACAAAAAGTATGCTGCAATAGACCTTTGTGAACTGAATGGCATATTTGCTCTCATCTACATAAAGCCCTGTAAATAACCTACAGGTTGTTAGTCATTACTTAACTCAGTATCCAAAATGTTCATTTTAGCTCTTCCATATTAATACATTATACACAGAATATTTTAATTAACCATTGACACCAAGATGCATTTTAAGCGATGTAAGGAAGAGTTACAGAAAAAAAAATTGACTTCCCATGTAAAAACCTTCTTAGAATTCCCTCCACTGAATATACAAACCCCTCTGAAGGAACGAAAGTCTTTAATGGATTGTCTTGGGACAGATCAGCAAAGCAGAATTCAGTATCTAACATAAGGTGCTTCGTGGGCCATTGGTGTAGTAAAGCATCAGGCAAGGAATGAAATCACTCCACCATTTTCATTCATCTTTCAGTTGGCAGTCACACTGGCTTCCTTCTGACGTAGTCTTTCTTTCTGTTACAGAAAAAAAAGAGTTTTTTTATAATTCTTATCCATAATTGTCCATCTCCTCTCAAGTACCAATGAGCATTTGGTCTAGAAAATGGAGAAATAAGTCACAGTTTCAGTTGTCTTTAATTTAAAAAAATGCTTGGAGCACTCAAAGAAGGTTTAAAATTTTGAAGCACATTACTTACTGTGGAAAAGCTGACTTTGCTTTCGCTACATACTTGTCAAACACTGTGTACCTTTAAAAATACACATCTGTGAAGACCAGTGCAGCTAGAGAAAACCAGATAGATTTCAAATTCATGTGACTCTCATACCTTCCCATGTCTGGAATGGTTTCTGCTGACATATAGGCTCTAATTTAGCATTAGCTAGATGATCTTGCTTAATGACCTCTTTCCAGGAGAGTGTAGTCATTCACATCTCTGCTGCCTGATCTGCAACTGATATGCTCTGCTGGGAATGGAAATAATACCCTGATTCCTTCATGTACATTGCCTTCCCTTAGTCTTTTGCATTCTAGAGTTTGAGAAATGCTTGTCTAACCTACGTGTCTTGCCCACAGACAAAAAAAGGATTTACATACAATGCAAATTATTAGACCTCTTACTGTGTTGTATTGAAAACACTGGTGTACAACAAGGAATAAAATGAGGATTTAATCCCTTCTGCCACTATTCCACAGAGAAAACAAGATTTCTAAGGTTTTGAAAACACCAGACACTCCAGCCATTGGACAAATATATACAGTGAGCTTCTGCACTTTGAAGCATGGAAGAAAATACAAGAGACTACAGTGGAAGGGAAGAAGAAACCACAAAAGCAGCTCTTTTTGTTATCTAAAATAGCAGAGCCATGCTCAGGCACAATTGAACTAAATGTTAAACATAACTGTTGACTACCAAAGGGATAAGCTTTAACACTTCTCCTTGGGAATAAAATCACTCTGCTGCATTCAAACTAAAAATACTGTGCTCTGCAACAACAGTAGAAACCAGCCATCATTCTGAATGACAAGAACAGTGTCACAAAACCCCTCTGGAATGTCATACTGAAACGCAGATCATACCAGGCTAGCTGTAGGATTGATTTTCTTCGTTTCAACTTTCTTCTCTGCAGTTAACTTGCTCACTGACTGCTGAGCCACTTTAATTCTGAAACACAGAAAAGGAGTCATTAGATTTGATGATATGAAAGGTATTCCAGCTCTGCTTGGCATATACTTTGTAAGAAGCCCCACCAGTAACGTTTTTTTTAGGCACATTAGCCCAACAACCTGATATTTCTATTTAAAGGCGCTTAATAAACTACCAAAAGTAGATCAAAGTACATTTTCAAATGGAGAAAAGCAAAAGCAAAAGGACAGCCTGTCTGTATTGCTCCTTGAAAATGTCATTGGGAAAATTATTTCTCTCTCTTGCAGGATCTGAATTTTATGGACTATCTTTCCCACAAAAAAGCTGTGCTATCAAGGCAAAAAGATCCTCCTCTGAAAAAAAAGAGCTAGCTGGCTTAATCTGTGGTACACACAGAATATGCTATTTTAGCACGCCATTTGCCAGGCTATACATTACATTTCCTCTGAAAACCCTGAAATGAGAGCATCTGCCAGTTTTTTGTTAATGTTTTCTGTGTTGCTTTAGATGGAATCAACTGACCAGCCTCACTGATGTGGCAATAGAAGGTACAAGAGGTTCTTGTCTCAGGGTAGTTAAAACTGTCTTGTGTACAGCTACAGACTAGTCTGCCAGAAGTACTGTAGAGATAAGGGGAAAAGAACACATCTGATTCCTCTTCTTCCTGCCTTTTGCTCTCAGGGACTTGCATACAGAATCCTTCCTTCTGTGGGGATTTAACAAGAAGAATCCAATGAGGAGTTTAATCAGGAGGAAAAGGACAAACAGAGACTTAAAGAAAAAGAGACTTGACTGTCCTCGTATGGACTGGAAAGTGCATAGGAAATTATGTGCTAAACAGTGATAAAAAGGAAAAAAAACTCTTGGCACTCCTAACAGAGGATCTGCCCAGTGCTAAGTGCCTCCATAATACTGATGGTACATACAGCTACTTTAAATTCTACATGCAAAACGCAAAAGGAAGGAGGTTGGGAGTGTTTTTTTGCAAGCAAGGAGAACTCACCAAATCAATTTTCAGTAATGTACACCAAGTCAGTCTTTTACTAGAAGCAACACTTTTCTTGGCACTCTTGAACTGAAAAATTCTACTTTCTTCTCCTATTTAACTTTTTCCACTGGCAGAAATAATTGCTATGGCCAGTCAAGAAGTATTTAAAATACCATGTCCAGTTCAAACCACTTTCGACACACTCAATTTTTGAGGAATTTTGGAAGAAATGCAAAAAGGAAAGTGGATTATAGCTGCGATTACTGATCTGTACTTCCTTGCTGTAACACTAGCAGCAAGCTGGATTCTTTTTAACACACAGAACACATTCATAAGTCCATTACTGTCTTTATCAATGTTGGAAATGTTATCAGTGTTGGAAACAAAAAATTTCTTCTCTATGTATTTTAGAAGAATGTACTGGATAGTTCCTGGTGTTGTCTCACTTTCCAGTGCTGAAGAAGAGGAGGAAACAGTTACACTGCTTTCAACTAAACTTACTTTCAACACTGTTTAGCTACAGTGTTGATTCAAGCTGTAACTACACCCTCGAATACACACATATGAAATTATTATTATGTAGATTTTTCAAATACAGCTGGCGTGTTTTTAGAACTTAATTAGTGTTCCCTGTTTCTATATGTAGACAACTATGTGACAACACATGATTCCATCCTTTTATTTTTGTTAGTCTGCATAGTTTACTTCTTAATGCAGGATGACTGCACCCACCAGACAGCACAGCTACAATGTTTATGCAAAGATGATTATGGATTTCAAGAAAGTTTTCTTCTCAGCAGAATCACATCAAGTGATCAGCTTCTAAGCTCTTCCCTATTTTGAGCACATTTTCTATCTGATCACCTTCTCCTTGGTCCTAGAAGTGTTTTCAAATAGTTTTCAAATGTCTTGAGTCCACACTTTCATCCAAAGGGAGAATTACAGGGTTACAAACTTTTAGACTTAAAAAGAAAATTATGCCTGTCACTGATATAGGTCTAACTCTGTGTATTTTATGGCATATTTTCACTATTTCTAGGAAACCTGGATGTTTAAAAATAGAATGAAAGATGGGGACAAACTTTAAGCAGGGCCTATTGCAAAAGGAAAAGGGGTTAAAAAATGGTTTTAAATTGAAAAGTCAATTTAGATTAGGTTTAAGGAAGAAGGTTTTTACAATAACGGTGCTGAAATGGAATCAAGCCCTGAGATGGAGGACCACAATCTACAGCTCACAGTGACAAGGACAGTTTTGGACAGAGAGCATTGGAGAGGACAAAGAGTCCAGAAGGGATGATAGAGCAGAAGAACCACAAAAAATGAGACAAGGGTGACTGCACACTGGAACAGGTTTTCCAGAGAGGCTGTGGAGTCTCCCTCACTGGAAATATTCAAGAACTGTCTGGGTGCAATCCTGTGCCCTATGCTCCAGGATGACCCTGCTTCAGCAGGGAGGCTGGACCAGGGGAGCCACTGTGGTCCCTTCCAACCTGACTGATGGGCTAACTTAGCAAGCAGTCATGAGGCCAAAACTTTATGGAATGCAGGTCACTTAAGCTTTCAAATCTGATGAGCTGCAACACGGAAGTGTTCAAAAGAAAAGTTATTCTCCTTCAACTGTGATCAAAAGAAGTCAATGCACCTTAATGAATAAAGAAGATGAGGTGTCAAACTGAGCAGTATTGCACATTAGCACACTATGGAAAAACACTGAATTAAATTAACAAAACTATGTATTTTTAAATATGAGAACCACAACTCCAATACTGCATATGTATCCATACTATAATCTATGGGAATGTAATCAGCTTTTTCCTGACTCTATGTGGCAGGTGGTGTTTTCCCCTGTAAATTGGATAAAACCCAAGCCCCAAGTTAGAAGTTATTAGTGAAAAATAAAGACATTATTTTTATTAAAAATTATTTTTATTTTGTACCTAGGGATGCAGAAACCTAATCTAAACATAAGCCTGTGTTTATTATAAAAAAGTTTCCTTTGTAGCTCAGGAAAATACATTTTTTTCCCTTACAGGAAAAGATATTACCAAGCCAGGGACTAAGCTGATAAACTGATTATGGTTTTCACCTCTGCTTTCCACTCCAGTCAGACAGAAGGCAGCATGAACTGGCACACTCCACCCTCTGAAGCTCCCCAGTTAGGAAAACCAGAATCCCTTGTAAACGAACCAATTGCTATTCACATATTCATGTTCTGCCTCTGTCATTGTGCGACCACAGAGACCAAATTATCTGGTTCTCTCTCAGCTTCTCAAATCTGGAAAATCCATTATTTTCGCTTCTACAGCTCCTTTCATGCAGCTGCAGGGTTATGTGGATAGCTGTGGGTTAGGAAATAACTTGGAATGACAGTTCTATGCCACCTGAGCTTCCCATGACTAGAACTTTAAACTTCTCCCATAAAACTGTTTTGGCATAAGGAAATGTTGTGCAAACAGAATTTCAGATATGGGTGGAAATCAACAAGCAGAGGTAGCTACAGTCAACATCCACTGCTCAATCTAGAGCCAAGCTGCACATCCAGTCCAGACTCTTAACACAGCTGAATGGTGACTTCCCTTAGGACCATGAGAAATCCCCAGAGCTCAAATTCCTTTAGTGTGTTAAATGCCTTTCTACTCTCAGTCCTATTTCTGTATGCAGCTCATAAACTAAACCTCAAGTCACTGCTTCATTTCCTGAAAACTTTTAGCCCATGAAACGTAACAGGTATCAAAATTTTTCAGCATCAAAATTTTAGAAAACAGATGTTTGTGAATTACCTGGCCTGGCAGCTGATTTTACAGAGTACTTGGCTAACTTTAAAATTAGGAGCCTTATACCAGATTATGAAGTTTGAACGTTGCCACTTCTATTACTGTGTTGTACAATACAGCTGCCTATCAAGCCTTCAGGCCTTATTCTTCTGGAAAAGACTTGGTCATTACGGATCAAATCTTTAGATTGCATTTAGAATAAATCTTCACTAACTAAATTAGTAAAATACAATAAAATGTATGTTGTCAGTGGATTTTGTCATCAAACATCAAATTGCCAATATGCTTGAGGTGTTTATTTTTTTTCTGGATGTACTGACAATGGTTTATCTATAAACTTATCTACAAAGTAAGCGACAAACTTCATCTCTGTAGTCATAAGGAATTTTTTTATTTTTTTTTATTTTAGGAAAGTTGGTGCATAAGAAGAACTAATAGGAAGAACAAAAATATACTTCAGTCTATCTGAGATGGCCACTGGCAGATATTTAGGAGTATATAAAGACAGCCAAAGCCTAGTGATAATCCCCAGAATGTTTTTGCAGCTGGAAACTCTCTTCATGTGTAAGTCCTTCGTAGATTTTTCTATTATAATTTTGTATTGTCACCATTTAGAAGCAATGCAAGCTTTTACCATCTGTGACATCTTGTGACAAAGTGTTTCTGTTTTCAGGATGAAAGATATAATTCTGTTCATTAAATAATGATCATGTCTTCTCCAGCTTTTGAGACAAATTTTGGTTCTGTTTTTGATTTCTGAATTCTGGCCTATTTGTATGCATATTCAGTCTGAAAGAGATTACTGCATCCAGCACAATAACCATTGTAGCAATGTCATCCTTGCAAGAGTCAGCAGTGAGTTAAATTAAGAGTAACAATTCTTTCCTATTTTAATTATTTCATATTTGAAGGGCAACAGATATAAACACATTATTATAATCTTTGTTACATTTCTTTCACAAAACATAATCACAGTTTGTGATGAAATTCACTGCAAACTACTAGTGTTTCTTCTGCATTTATACTTCTTCCTTATTTCAGACTTGTCTAGGACATCCTCTTAAAATATAATTTAACACACCTTGAATGCTTCAATTGATTTATGAATGGGCTTTCATATATATATATGTATAATGGATTTAAGTTGTTATAAATATGTATTTGTTTTGGTTCTGAATTCATAGATATGCCCACTGCAAATAAAATTAGTAGTTTAAGGAAGTGACAGTGGAAGTATCTGCAATCCACCTTGCCACAAGTTCTTTACTGACAAAAACTCCAACTTTTTAGTCTTCAGCTATCATCTCAAAATTTCATAAACAGAAAAAAGCATAAAAGCAGTTGATGTACCTGAATGCATACACATTGTAAGTTACAAATCTGTCAACAACAAAATTGGATTTTGATTCAAAACAGCACCAACAAAAATGTCTCCAACATTTGATGCACTTACATTAAGCTGTTTGTCACAGATGATGTGATTGTCAAAGCAAATTTTATTTCACTGTATTTAAATTCTGGTATTGAAGGGAAAAGTAAACTGTCATCATATTCCTATCAGTCATATGGTTTGGAAAACTGTTTTCATTTTATCCCTATAGTCATTTAGATATCATATCAGATCAGATCACATTTTCTTATTTATCTGTAACTCTGTCTTGCATTCCTAAATTATGTGCAAATTTTGTCCAGGAAAGAGACAATGACTCAATTATATTTTGCAGGCAGCGGATTTATTTTCATGGCGAGGTTAAATGCAGGGCAGCTCAGTTGAAATGTTTCCTTTACTTTAAGAAAAAGTCTCATTGAAATCTCATTAGATTTCTACAGTTGTGTTACATTTGGGAGCCAAGTAGCTTTAGACAAAACAGGCTCTTTGCAGCTGAGACTGTCATTTAGTTAAAGACAGCACTCTTTTTTCCTGAACCTCAGTGATTTTAAAGATGCTTGTTATACAATGCAATGTAGTTAGTTTGGGATATAAAATTTTAGTTTTGGAATCACAGATATTTTGACCTATTTTTACTACTATTAAGTTTAACCTAATATGTTTTTAATTATTCCTTTGATTAATGATAATTCTGTATATTATAATTAAATTTTTATGTGTCATATTTCTTGAGAGACAAATTACAATCCACTATATTGTTGTATTATTGTTACAAAAATTAATTGTAAATAATTAGCTAATTCCTACACAATTTACATTGGGTTTCTTCAGCTCCTGAAATCTGAAAGGTAATCCAATTGGAAACATGTTCACATAGTGATATCAGTGCCTCAGTTTCAGAACCTATGTTTGAAATTACTGACTTACATTGATGTTTCTTCCTCTTTAAAACTTCCTTCAAAAACAAAATAACGGTTCATGATAAAAATGTTCTCTTTCCTTTTTTTTAAATTAAATGCAATATTTAAAAATGCACAACAAATAGTGCATCCAATTAATTAGCCAGTTAAGGAAGACAGCTGTCCATTCCTGTCATTCTAAGGTTTTTAGTTACCAGTATGAACAATGACTCTTCCCTTGCTTTCAAACTTTTTTGGACAGCAGTTCATCAATTAGTAGTTTCCTACTTTGCTAAACAGGACCCTTAAATTATCAAGAATTTACAAGACATTTTCAGGTGATGAAAAAAGCTTCTCCACCATTCTAATCTATTGATTTCACAATATTTCTCTTTTCAGCAGCACACTACAGAACAATTTAGGATGATGAAAACAACTCTTCTATCCTCTAATTTACTATTTACATAAGGCTCCTCATTTTAACAGCTCATCATCTTGATGAATCAACCAAATTTGAATGTAAAGGACAATGAACTGTCCTTTTGAGACTAATGAAATTTTGTAAAAATAATTTGCAGTGAGCTTTGAAGAACAGTCTATATGACCCAGAAAGTGTCTCCACTTAGAAGTATTACAGTAACTGCATCCTACTGGTATTGCTTTACATGGACAGAAATAAAGGCCTGATCTGTCAGAGGAACTGATGATATATTTTTCTGTGTTTTTATTTGTAGATTTGATTGATACAACTATTAAATCACAAGAAATTCTCACCTCACCTAAGTACGAAAGCACACAATTTAGCAGTCTACTTACAAAGATTTCTTGATTACTGTATTAAGATAGTTAAGAAGCTGTGTACTGTTAAAACATAAGGCATTTCAAATCGATTTACTTGAAAGGATCATTGTGTACCATTAACAAGGTGCTAATTACACAAAAACGAAAGGATGTATGGTCTGGATTTTTTTTTCTTGGGCAGTTAACTTCTATTCCTCCTGACTGCTTTTGGAACAAAAATAGGTAATGATTCAGCAGAAAATATATCCCTGAGATGATCTCTATCATGACCATAGCAACATGCTTGGGACTTTTATTTTATACAATTTTTAACATGTAAACCAAACTTGTGTATTGATTTAGATACAAGGAAAGAAAAGATTCTTTGTAAACGTTTGCAGTCGTCAGCTTCCAAAATCAATCAATACAAATTATGATACAAAAAGCTACAACTTTCAAGTGTTTTAAAACTGTAAGATCCATAAAACAATGCTGATAAGGTTGATAATTGAGAGTTCATAACTTCTACATTTAGTCCTTCAAAAAATCTACTTAATATGAACCTGAAAGCCTCATTGATCTGAAGCAAAATGGAAAATGTAAGCGTACATGAGTGTTCTACTTTTGCTTGTTCTTTTAAAGACATTTTAATCTAACTCTCTGTCAATCTGGAATAAGCACCTGGATTTAAAATTCATGCTGAAAATAATTGCTCCATTCTTTTCCAAAGAATGACTATATTACCATTCTAGGTCTTTTCAAATTAATTGCAACATGCTGAGCACAATGAGCTTGTAGCAGAATTTAATTTTTTGTGTAAAAGACTTTAAGTTTCTTTAAGAAAATCAAGAAAATAATTGAAGGTTTTAGGTTTTTGGGTTCTTTTACTCTAACTAATAAAATCAGGAGACTGTTGTGAGATCTAGCGGCAAGTAGTTTGATGTCCTCAGCAGGACACCAAAACTCAGAAGTAGTGCTGTAAATTCAGTGTGGGGCTTCGACACTATGCTAAGTGTGGCCTGAATCTCTGGGGCTTCCCTTTGATGCAAGTGCAGTATATTAACTGGAAAAGCATTCACTTTTATTTGTCTGTACTGTCTGCGACAGCAATATCGCCTCATTTAGGCTAGTTCAACATGAAAATGCACAGAGAAGCAATCTGTTATAAATTAGCACAGCTCTCCTTTCATTTTACTAGCTAGTAATTGGAAGGGGTTACGAAAGTGTAATTTATCAGATTATATGTGTTTATCTTTTTGTGGGGACAGCATGCCTTTGGTGAATTTTCCTACGCACCCTGAGGGAATAATCTTTCCTTGATGTCCATTAGATCTGAAAGAAAACAATGACGCCTGTGAAATATAGGAGTATAATTTGTTGGGTTTGAGAAGCAGCAGTTTCCCAGACATCTAAAATGGTATTAATGACTTTATTAGAACCTTACCGTTCCTTGGAAATGCTTTTGCTCTCTCGTTTCCAAATGGTCTTGAAGTCACTGCAGAACTCGTACCACACCGTGAAAACGTAGTTTGGTGTGATCTCCTTCTCACCAGGCTTTGGCTTTATCCCAAAGTACCCCACTGTTTCTTCAAAGCTGCAAGGGAGACGGAAAGAAAAGAAACCAGTCAACGCGTAAGCCCACTGGGGAAACAGTTTCTCTGATTCAGTAGTCAAGGCTGGTAATTACCATAACTTCTCCTTAGCCTGGAAATTACAGCAGCAATTCATGCTAAGTACAACTAACCTTCCAACACCCACCCCTTTTCCAGGAGGATAACTTACAGATGCACGAGCCACCACAGAGATCTGTCACACTGGCAAATCATGGATGTTCAATTATAATGAGAAAAACTTAACTTCTTGCCTTACAGGAAAACCTGTAATATATTTATTTATTTTATTCTGCTGCACTCCATGAAGATTTTATTCTCCCATTTATCTTTACTGAAGGACTCTGGAAGAGTCACACACCAAGTCAGGAAAAGTCTCTAGGTTTGGTTGAATATAACCTTCTAATATGTAGGGAGAATTGGGACTAGCAACAACCAAGCCACAGACAGTGCCAATAGTAATTTCCCAAAAGTTTTACTGAAAATAATCTCCTTCCCCATCTGTCAATAAACAATTAATTTTACAAAAATACACTGACAGTATTTTAATGCTTTTGAAGAGATTTTATAATGTGGCTGTTACTGAATTGCTATACAGCTGGATATTTTCAAAGTATTCTTTTATTACAGACCATACTTCCAATAGCATTTTAACTGATTGTGCATTTTTAACCTTTATGACATTGCTTTGCATATGTATAATGGAACAACCCACATGACTAGGTACTCATGTAAATAAAAGTATGTTCACTTTTGTTAAAGTCGAGCCACTTTTCTCTGCAAAGTAGATGCAGCAATCCTGAAACATTTGGTGATATTTATTAAAAATATTTGCTATAATTTAAAAGCAAAGATAACAATATATTTTAAAATAAGTAATTTTTTTTTGAATAATCATTTTATTTAATCAGAAGAAAGCAATATTCTTTTTTAGAGTTGCGAACAGGTTCTAAATCTAAACACAGGAGGTGTAAATTTTGAAAATAAAAAAAATTATTTTGAAGACCTGTAAGGAGTCTCCAGCCACTCAACACTTGCTACATGAACCACGGACGCAGCTTTGGCATCTTTCTTCATTTATATTTGCATCTGCATATTCCACATTGTTTTCACACAGAAATACCAAGGCTAGGCTCAAGGTTTTTTGACTTAGTTTGAAATTAAAGCTCTTTAGCTACGCTTGAAGAATATAAAATATCCATCAAAAACTATACAAGTTATCCCTCCAAAATAAAGCAATATATACTCCAGCTACTTCACAAAGAAGCTTGGCTTTTAGCCACATGAGCCAATATGCTCTAGGGTTTGTTTTTTGACACTCTAAAGACAGAAACCATGCTGTACAATATCCTGCATTGTTCAAAGTAAACTATTAGAATAATAGGTGTTTTAATCCTCATATGTGATAACCTTAACCTTTTACATTTCTTACTAGGTTTTGCATGAAACATTTAACTATATTTCAAGTTAATTGATGTTCTATATTTAAAAAATCAGAATGAAATATGTGTATATAAGGCCATAACATTCAGAGTTAATGGGTCTTGCAGTGACACTAAGAGGAGAAAAATAAAGAAATAAATAAACAAATAAATAAAACAAATACAACTTTAAATATCTGTGTAAAGCGTTTTGGTTTTCAAACTCTAAAAATACTAAAATATCTTAGTCATAACTACGTGGTTAAAACCATTGATGTCTACTGGGCAAGAGCAGCAAGAACAGAGACTCTTCTCAGGTTTGCTTCATGTAACAGCAGCCCCAGTACACTGTACACTCTTCTACCTAAGAGAACCCTTCACCACCCCAGCTGGAGCATACAGAGGAGGGTTCCTGAAATGCTGTGCTGTCTCTCTCTGCCTTCACCCTGACACTTCGCATCCTCTCTTCCTTTCTTCATCAGCCCGTTCCCCAGTAGTCCTCCTTGGCTTTCACCCACCTTAATCTGGCTTCCTGCCTTTCAAAACTAGTAATTTAAAATACTGAATATTCAGTTAGCAATTAAAAAACCCAAACTCTGTGTTGGACAACTAATTCTCTAAGTCGACTGCAAACTGGGTACAGCTCCATACTCTGGAAAGTCTATTCTACTCTATAAGGGCTACAAAGCAGGCAGGATATGAAGGAGTCTTGTGCCAAGAAAGTTACTTTGTAGCTAAGCAGAGCTAGTCAGAGAATTGAAAAAAGGAGGTAAAGCCCCAGCTGACATCATCCAGCTGTTTAGCCAATATTTAGGCATCTTCTGCAAGCAGATGGGAGCAGTTCACCTAAGACTTGAACTGCATTTGGGAAGCGCCCCTTATCTCCCTGACTGCCAGCAAAACCAAGTGAAGTGTCTCAGGTGGAGTGAGTACGGTCTGAGAAAAGCATAATTAAAATCCAAATTACCACAGATCTGCCTTCAGTGACCAGGAAGAAAAAATACTGACAGAAAGTTAAAAATTAATTTACCCCAGTTTATTTATAGCAGGTCCATAGTTAAGATGGATGTTTCACTCACAAAACTACAATTTGGTAAACAAAATGTATTAGTATCATTAACTTATTGAATATTTTACTATCCATCTATAAATCAATTAATCTCACTTTTTCCACACTTTGACTCCTTTGGCCTAAGTGAAGCAATATTCAGGCAATAAAAACATCGGGATTTCAATGGCTTCATAGGCAACTGAGTGCTGTACCTAAGTGCTGAAAATGTTTACTGATGATGAAATAAATAACTGATTAACTACTTCATGACATAAAAATGTATCTTTTCTGTAAAACCCCCATTCAGTTCAATGCTGATAACAAATAAAACCTCACAGTACACTGTTTGGATAAAAATGCAAATGGAAGTTTTTCCTGGAAGATTACATAAGAGTTTTTCAGAAAACATATTACTTCTTTGAAATACAGATCCTTTTTGCTATTTAATGTAATTCCTAAGTTCAATAATATCTTTGATCAAAATAAACTGTTAAAAAACACTAGTAAAAATCTTACCATTTTTGAGCATTTTCCAAACTGTTCTCTTCTTTTTTCCGTTCTTCTTTAGCTGCCAATGAGAAACATTTTAAAGGTATAAATTACTGTCTTACTGTTTTAGAAACACCACAGATTAAAGATCTCTTATTTTCAAAACTGCACAGTTTGTACACTAAGTATAATAAAAGTGGGAAATGCTTGCTATTACTTCTTGTATACAATTAATGTTGCTACTGTACCAATAAAGTGTCTTGGATTTGAAAAGTAATTTAAAATCCATATTATAATATATACTGTTAGGCATTAATTGAATAAGAGGTAAATAATTAAAATTCACTTTCAAAAATTTGAAATCAAAAAAGATTAAAAAAAAAATAATTTAAGTTGTGGTTGTTTCTTTATTGTTGCAGGCCAGAACTTAGAAATTTAAATGTGTTTCTGCAACATAAATGATTGGAAGTTCAA
Source organism: Peucedramus taeniatus (assembly GCA_013400575.1). Lineage (NCBI taxonomy): Eukaryota > Metazoa > Chordata > Aves > Passeriformes > Fringillidae > Peucedramus > Peucedramus taeniatus. Next base: position 14,042 of record WBNO01018780.1, read on the forward strand.
CTGGAACTGAACAGGTACCAAACATAGTTAACACCAACTGCTCCATAGAGCTATCATATTGTGTTCTGGAAGCTGGAAAGTGAAAACACATGTAGTAGGTTTTAAATATATGGCATGTACATGATTTTTTTTGAAAAATCAGCCAAGAGTTTGAAATATGGTTGGTGAATCTGAGCCCCTCTATTACAGAATACTCACATGAACTACTTAAAAGGATTTGATTTTCAAAAGATAGGCATTCTCTACTATTGAAAATGTTTCCTGACCTGGATAGTCAAAGCAAAACCACTAGTTTTTGTTGATCAAGTCTTCTTAATATAGAAGAGCAACTTCAGCTCCAGAAGAATACCACATATATAAAATAATACTACTGTCAAAAAGTTATTCCTACTCCATATTAAAATAATCCTGTAAGTGGCAATGTTAATATAAACAGAATTCAGACACTTTATTATACGAAGATAAAGAACTTTCTCTTTTTGCATCTCAGTCTACAGGAGTGCCTGGCTGAAATACAGTTACAAACTTGAGTTCACAGACCAGGCCATTGAGAACGACTCCATTTCATTATAAGGCTACTGACAAAGAGGTTTGTACTATGATAGTTTAAAATGAAAATAAAAATTGTTTACTTCAGCACTTTTGCTGTTAACAAAACAAGTTAATTCCAACTCATATGTTTCCCTACATTGGGTAAGTGTATTGGACATATTTATTTATATTATTTCAATGTGGCCAATAGTCAGAAACAATGCTGTGTGCCCTTCTGCAAGGAAAGCAATTAATTCTATATGATTTAGGCTCTCCATCTCAAATTTTAGTGCCAAGACAGCTGCAAGTGAAATATACAGGGCAGCTCTAATTTATTGCATTCATCTCAGGGTCCCAAAAATTTGCCCAAAGTTAACACAATACACTTAATTCATTATTTTAATTTTATACCATTAAAAATAGAAAACATAGGTTGAAATTCTAATGATTCATAATGATATAAAATTAACTACACGAGCTGAACTGTGCATAAAACTGTACAATTCATAATTATATTAATAATTTATTTCTGTTTTTTGAGGAGACAGAAAAATAAGTAAAGCAAATTTCCCAACATAGCTACATTCCTGCTACAACAGAAACAGTATCTTCAGGTCCCTACACATCAAACTCAATAACTAACAAGGAAAACATGTTTATACATTATAGTTAGGTGGAAAGATCTGATTTACTGTTTTTAATCTTGCAAGAACAGGATAAGGAAAGATAGTGGAAAGAAGTTTAAATTTTTTACACAAAGTAAAAAAAAGGTGTGACTTTTAGGTAGAAACACACAGAGATTACATTAATGTAAGAGTGTTTGTATTTGTGTACTAATAAAAGGGAAAACAGGAAGGAAGAAAATAGTATTACATGGCAAACAGCATTTTCTGTATTTTTAACTGTAAACATGTCCACCCAGGAATTGTTTAAAAGCATTTATTTGCTATTTAGCTGTTGAGACTTGTTAAGAAAATAAATTAACTCCATATAACAAATTCTATAATGTGTAAGACAAGAAAGCACAGCGATTCTCTTATCTTCTATAAAATTTCTAATCTTCCACTCAAAATCTGTAATATCCTGCTCTTTTTCTCCCCTTCCACAACCTGCAATGACTAGCAGCATAATCAATACTGTCAGTATAGGTTTCCATGAAACAATGTAATTTCCTCAGCAGTCATCAAACCCCCATAGTCAAGATATCAATCCTTGTCTTAATTTGTGGAGTTACTGAAGGCAATTCAAGTGAATTACATAGATGAAAGAACTTATTTCTTTTTATCTCTCTAGCAACACCATATTTGTTTGCGTAGGATTTGCTTTTTGCAGAAGTGGAATGACATAATCCTTCCACCCTTAGACCACGTGTTTGATTTCAGTTGCATCAAGTTAAGAATATATTAACAGCCATATCAGACTGACACAGGGATTCATCCAGCCTAATATCCTGGCCCTGGCAGGCACTGAAACAGGTGCTCAGTTAGAATCATGGGCCAGGCCAAACACTCTTCCCCTGAGTGTACTCTCTGCCTCTGAGATTCTGTACCTCATACAAAATGTTTCCTGCACTGAATGGCATTGTAATGTAATCCTCAATGGATTCTGCTTCAAGAACTTGCTCATTTTTTGCTCAAGCTTTTATAAGCTTTTTAACTTCCAAAACCTGCTGTGGCAAGTGTTCTATAGCCCAAATATAGGCAGCACATTCTGCTTGTTTTGAAATGGATACCTGGTATCACTCTTGTATCAGAGAAAAGCTGGCTGCAGGGAACACTGAAATACAGTGCCTATTGGCATGAGCTTTTTGATTAGGATGCTTTTGAAGCAAATTTCCTCACTGTCCCCATTTATTTGGTTTGCAGGTAGGTTTTGGTGCTTGTAAACTGATTTCCATTAGGAGGAAACTAAACAGAAAGCTCCACAGCAAATGCACTCCAATATTTAATAGGGACAAAAGGACCAAAGTAACATTTGGGCCTTCAGACATTTTTGAACACATGAGGTGGGTGATCTTATGAATCAGATATTGTGACAACTTCCTATTACTGAAATGCAGATGTCAGCATGAAGATTCACGATCCTCTAGCAGTTTAAAAAGTAAAATAATATTAGAGTGAAATGGTAAAAAAATTCTCCAGTTTATTCTTTCTACATATTCTACTTTTTGAGGATGGAAGAGTACACGAAACACTATACTGAAAATGAGAAATTACCAGAAAATATTTATTTTTAACAGGTCTAATGTATGCACAGCAACTTCCAGTTACAACAGAACCAATACCTCTTCATGTATCAGGCTACTATGAAATAGAACTCTAAAGAACAAAGGAAAGAAAATACTGGATACCAGCACAGACTGAAAATTGAGAAGGTCAGTAACTAACAGAGGCAAGCAGAGAATGATGATGCACTAAGAAAAGTGCAGAGAATGACAAAGAAAGAAAAATGGGTAGCCACAAGTACACAACAATCTCAGTTACTTCTGCCCCTCTAGTGAAAATTTTAACACTCATTGAGTCTGACTGGATAAATTTTCTGTTATTTCTCTCACACCGTAAATATATGACTGCACATAAGAAGGATAATTCACTGAAGTGTATTGATTTAGTTGGACACATTACAGCTTTTCTTTTATTTTTCAGTATTTTACTACTTTGATAATTGAAAGATCTAATGCATAAAGTTTTTGCAAATTTTCTAAGTGTTTTGAAGCAGTGACAATTTCCACAATTACAAGAAAAACTTTAACAACTAGCCATTAAGATGGAGATATCAGAACTCTTGATTTTATATTCTAAGCCCGAGTTCCTGTTATTCAAAAATATATGCTTCAAGAGCCTTAAGTGACTGCTTTGCAAATTATACTGTTTTCTGCATAGGAAAAACACCACCCTAAAACAAGGTATTTGATTTTTTTTTTCCCTTGAGGAGAGAGATATGTNTTGAGGAGAGAGATATGTCTCTTCTGACTCATGTCTTCTAATCAATCACTGTTAAGATTAAGACAGAATCTATAGTAAGACATAGACAAAAAAATCCCCAACCAAAACTCAACCTTAAAAGCAAACAAGAAAACCAACCAACCAACCAAAACAAAACCCCTACTGACATTCCTCTTGGAACTTTATAAAGCCTAGACAGAGACTGTTAAAACAGTGACAAAAGATTATTATGACATGTCTAGTCTCACAGGAACCCACCTTCCTCATTAGTCAAAACTAAAACCTCTTAGGTAGGCATGTTGAAATGTAGCCAAAATATGAACCCCATCCTAGAAACATACTAGC
>WBNO01018782.1:0-38351 GCA_013400575.1 Peucedramus taeniatus
TTATTATTTATTATTATTATTTATTTAATTTTGTAACTCAGTTCTGTTTAGCATTTTACTATATTAGACACATCATTGAAATAACCTTCCCAAAAATAACTCTCAACATTGATGCACCATTTGCTTTAAGATAAATTTAGGCACTTAGGCTATGTACATTTAAGCCATAAAATCCTCTGGATTTGTGAGCCAAAGTGTAATTATGAGCATACAGTGAACACAGGTTCACTTTATATGGGCTTTTTTGTTCTGTGAATATCTGCTTCTCATCCACTTTACAGAAAATTGAGGGTAAAACTCAGGCACAGAAGTCTAGCAGGTTGAATGTAAGCAAGAAGAAATACTTAAATAGTGGCTACTTAGAAAACTCCTGACAGTTTTTATTTTTAAATTACCTGTTTTTTTTGTAAAGCCCTGTGATTCTGAAAAGAAAGAACAAAAGTGCTAAATCCAAGTTAGCAGGGAAAATATGTTACTGATACCATAGCTAAAGAGGGAATAAAATCTGTGTAAAACTATCCATATTAATGAATTAATAAGAAGAACTATCAGAATAGGACAAATCTTTATATGGTTATACACCATGAGATGTGACACCTTCCAAATCTATAGATGTAGGCAAATTTTCACTGAAGTGAAGCCACTGTGGATGGGCTGATCCATCTCCTGAAAATCTCTCCACAGTATCTTTTTGATTTAACAAATGTTACAAGGACTGTTCTACTTATGGCATCACTTTGGTAGAGACATAATTAAATTTGCAGAGAGGGGGGTTTGCATGTTGTTGTGTTTTTTTTTTTTTTATGTGAGTTCTAATTCTGACCTACTTCCCACAGGTGTTTGGAATCTGTCATCAAGTTTTGTGCTGAATTAGCGTTGTTAACTTCAGTGAAAATGTAGCTCCTAAAAGATCTAGGAATCACAGCTGTGCAGTGCCTTGGAAGGGCATCACGGGCCTCCTTGTACATGAATAATGCAAAGTCTAGTCCTGGATATAGGATTTTTTTCCAAATGCCATAATAATACATTAATTTCTTTCTTTATTTATGTAAAATAGGGGAGTGAAATAGGGTTAAAAAAATAGAACAATTGGTAATGGGTTAGAAGACTGCACTTTTCAATAGTCTGTTTATCCCCACAGTTGCAAATTTTCCTGTGCCAAATAAATGCTGAGCTCTTTATTCTCTTATTAGGCTAAAATTCCTACATTACAAAGAGAAAAATTAAGCTGAAAATTCCACTCCGTATATTTGAGAAAAGAGATATGGTTTGATTTTTTTTGAGATAAAAATAGGAAAAAGTGTGAATTTTACATAATGGGAATGATTAGAACAGTTCCAAAAGAGCATGGCTATTGCCTGACATAGCATCATGTTACATATCTCATGTTTTGAACATCTAAAGTTCTATTTTATGGATCCTGTCAGCAGGGAATGTAATGTTAAGCAATATGTTTTAATGGAGTTGCTGTTGTGCTTCTCTAATGGGGAGATTATGAAATTATAATTAGTGTAATCCTGCTTGTGTTACATAAAATGACAAAACTGCCATTTACTTCAGTAGGAACTATATTAATTATGCTGTTGTAATTAACCTTCTCCATCCCTCTTTTAAACTTGCTATTCTCAAATAACCATGGAACACTTTACAGCTGGCAACAGAGACTGGGGACAGATTAAACCAAATACAAGAAGCAGAGGAAGTTGATATCAGTTAAGAGAGCAACTCTAACAGAGGATCCTTAGAAAGGGAAGTTAGAAAATAGGCTAAAATGAAGAGCACATGAAGGGGGAGTATCCCGTTTTTCACAGCCTTTGCAACATCTCCAAGGGATTGTACTGATGAATTGTGCACAAATGTGTGTTTTGCTAGAGTCAGCAAACAACTTTTGTGAAAAATGTAATGGATGGGGAGTGACGCTGCCGAATGATAATAAAAAAGAGGAATAAAAAGAAGAGAGACACTATTATTGATCCATATGGCAATGTTACTGACCCTGCTGCTAAAGTTAACTTGCTATTCAGAAACCTCTATTCTGAAGAGAGTAAAAGCAAAGTTGTAACTTGCTTTTTCAGTATTTGTAAAGGGGAAAATGGTTTATAAACTTAACAAAAAGTTAGGAATTTTTGCTTCAGTTTTGCTTCCAGTAAAACCAGATTTTTTTTTCTTGCAATTTGTAAAATGCAAATTTTTAATTAATGGGTACTGTGGAAAATAGATGAAATGCAACATATACTTGGTGACTGTGAATACTCTGATTTGGTCTTCATCTCACTCACAGAAATATATTTTCTCTGATGTGCCTTCTTTTTCTTTATTTGAATCTCTCTTTAAATTTGATCCATACCTTTAAATGCCCAAAGTACTGTAGGATCAATAGGGTATTGGAAATACCTATCCTTCTAGGATGGAATGGCTAAAGACATATTAAGGAAGAGGGTACATGTAAATCTGTGTGCATTTTCTCTTTTGACAAAGCCCAATTTAAATGAGCAGTGAACTAAAGAGTTGCCAAAGCACTGACCTCTCCCACCTCATCACCAGAGAAAGCATGAGGTCAAATCACACACTGACAAGAAAATCGAGCATGGCTTTCACCTGAGCATGAGAACACTCATCTGCAAGGAGAGAGAGTCTCAGCCCTATGAATATTTATGCATTTTGTACAATTATTGTTGAATATAGAACACGAACATTCATTAGTGCAGGAACTGAAACCCCACTTTTCCTCATCCTGGGTAACTGCACAAGTCATTAGACTCCAAGGTCACATCCAGCCCTCAGTGAAATATTTGTTTCACTATACCATCCTCATTTTGGATGGTATAGTGAAATGAATATTTTACTATACCATCCAAATTGTAACAACATCTGCAACAACAAAAAGGAGCCTGCACTACTTTGAATCTAAAATCCTTTAAATTAATGTATTTATTGGGTTTTTTTTCAGATTTTTTTTCAAAAACATTTGATCATATCTATTTTATATTCCTAACTTGATTACTGTAAAATGTATATGTTTCAATTGCCTGTAGCTTTTATATTTTCTTTAATTATCAGTGGCATTATTTTACTGAAAATGTATCACTCATGTTGTTGCAGTTTGTGGTTTTGATTGTAATTCAGTCAGTTTTATAACCCTCCCTATTTTGTATTGTTTTAACATATTTTACTACTAATGGATTGCTCCTTTCCCCCCTGTGTTGTTGGTTGCATCCTAATTGTCCACCTCCCCAAAGACCTGCCCTTTTGTTCCCTGTTCCTCCTCCCATTATGTCAATCCCTCCCTAAGCTGGCCCCCTTCTCTGAAGAAACTTCCCTGTCAGTTTTGTACCCTTTGAAACCCCGTTAATTTGTTTTTCTCCTCCCCTGTAATCCCCTATTGGTTTAAACATGGTACTCCCCGCCTTGTGTTCCACCCCCATATCTCCCAATTGGTTAAAGAGTGTATCCTCCCCTGGGACCTCCCCCGTTTATATGTCAGTGTCTGCCTCCAATTCGCTGTCTTTCTGTCCCTGACCTACTGGGGAATAAACATCTTTGGAAACCATCCAGAAGACCTCTCCCTGTTCCTTGTCTCTACCCTTGGCATGGAAACCATCCAGAAGACCTCTCCCTGTTTCTTGTCCCTACTCTTGGCATGGAAACCATCCAGCAGACCTCTCCCTGTTCCTTGTCCCTACTCTTGGCATGGTCCTATCCCCCCCGTGGTCCACAGCACCAAAGAGCAGCTGTGCCCTACAGCCACACCCCAGATTCCACAGCTCTCTGGGGCGGCCGCTCTCGCTGTCCCTGTCGGGCACTAAATGGGCTGAAGAAATCTGGCACTGCAGCACCACGTCAAACATTTATCTGTAAAGTCTGATTATATATTTTATATATATATGTATGTACAGTATATAGTCTTGGCAACATGGCTCCATTAGTAGTGTGAATTCATAAAAAAATAAATTAGTTGATTCAGAAGCTGCATTCTTTCCGAATAAAAAGCGCAGGGCCAAATATACTTGATTATGGGGCCATTGTAGTTGCACACTGAATCTTGTCTTTCTTCAGAATCTTATCTGCACAAAAATTAGCTATAACCTTATGCATATCACCACTACTTTTCATTAACCTTGGCTTCCTTTGAAATATTTTATTACTGTGTTTCAAGATGTGAACTTAGGTTACTTAGGTACCATATTCCATATTTTGGGGGATTTGATTAACATTTCAGCTTTAGTATATTTAAAAGAAGTAATAATCATGCAATATATCCCTTCTATTTTAGTAACCATGTGTTAACCATGGATTAAATATGGAAATATAGACTAAATTTCTCTTATAACTTTGTCTCTTCCTTTTACAAACAGTTTAGGAATCCCTTTTTTATTGCTTAATTGGAAAATCAATTGTCCATGTTCCTTTTAGACATTCTAATGACACTTGAGAAAAGGTTACCACCAATAATACATTTAAGAAAATACATACATACAGCTCCATTCATGTATGTTTGTATCAATGCTTTTATTTAGAAATTAATTGAAAATAGAATAAAATTAGTGAATAGATTTCAGTTTCCCATCTGCACTCATAAAACTTCTTATTAATGCTTCTTCTGAGTCACAGCTCGATAAAGGTTACATAGGGATGAAACCTTTTTGATACAAGAATAATTTCAGAAACTTCTAACCATGCTTCCTTTTCTCATTTGAAAGTAGCTTAGATAATTTAAAATGCCAAGTGTACATGCACCTTCTATTTTACTACTATCTGAAATACAGTGAAAAGTTTTTGTTTCATTATTTCTAACCTAGGAGAACTGGAAATTTTTGTCTTTCATTAAATTAATCTCCTTTTTCTATTATAACCCAAAGGTTTGCTTTTCAGATCTGGCACCTAATATCATTTATTCCAAAACTGATGAGTGTTGTCCAATTACCTATTCTTCCACTTGAACAGTAATTGAGTTCTGCTTAAGGACTCTTATGCATTGTTTGAATAAGCCTGATGGAGCTCTAAAACATTCCTCAAGGACAGTAACAAGGCACTGTGTTTGTGAGACTGACTCACAGGTAAAAAGAGAATTATGAACTGCATTTTATCCAAGTGCTGGGGGCAGCTAGAAAGTAAGGATTTGATTCTCCTTAAACCTATTTTGCATCAGTGGAGTTACTTGTCATGTGACTTATATATCTAAAGAGAATCAGGACCTCTGTGTTTGGGAGAGCAAATTTCAGTAATTTACAGGTGAAATCAAATCCCTCCACCCCAAACCCATAGAAAGTGAGGTAAAGCAGGACAGGATATGGTTCATTAGGATACCACATGTTGCTCACATTTATTCCTTTCCCTTCCAGCTGGCCAATGTAAACTGCTCTGACAGCCACAGATTTTCTTCTTGCCTGTCAATAGCTACACTGAAAGCTGCAGGACTAAACTGTGTACAGAAAGAAACCCTGTCCATTTTCTCTGGAAGGGTTATTGATACAGTTAATTACAAGGGTTGTCAGGAGTTATAAATATGTAATGAAATGTTTCAGGTGCCATTTTTCATGAAAGTCGGACGTGACTTTGCTTTTGGCTCTAAAATCTAAAATAAAGCTAAAACTGCTTTATTGTCCACTGGTCTTCTGACACCAGACACAATGTCCAACAGCATCTGTGCTGTCAGTCAGTCTTACACAGAAATTGTCATCTTTCTTCCACAGTGGATCACTGACCTTTCACTGCATGAAGGGGACTGACATGACAACATACCTTCTGTAATTTCTCACAATATATACTTTCTTGCTGCTACAGACATATTGACCTTCTAATCACACAGGCTTGGCACTGCTGGCAGTGTAACATGGTCGCTACTTTTGTTTCCTATTGCTCCTTTCAAAAACATATTTCTTTCAGCTTCACATATATATATTTAATCATCCACTTGTTTGATAGGTGGCTATACATTTATTTCTTAAAGTAATACATATAATCATGTTAACGTTAATATTAATAACATTAATATTTATTAGTTAATAAAATTGTGATTCTTCCCATCCTCCCCAGACTAGGAGGGGTGTCTGCAGCTGCCCATTGTTTTATACTGAAAACTGGTGCTGATGTTGAGATGATCAGTTTTCAGGAGTGGTTCTTCAGCCTGGCAGAAGGGCAACTTTAAAGGCAAGGTGCATGGAAGCAAGAGCAGTGCTCTTTGCACAAAGCTCTCTCCTGCAATTTTTTAATCTGTATCCCACAAAATATAACAGAGGAAAAATGTGTCTTCTGTAACATATAACAGGGTGATTAAAAAGGAAAACTTCAGAAAAGCTCTCTATCACTTTGAAATTGTATGGATTTTCAGAGTTCCTATTTTGTTCCTTTTCAAAATCTGCAGACTCTTACCAGAAGCCTTTCTGAGAAAGGGAATGAGATAATTTGAGCTATTTAGCAAAGACATATTATTAAATTATCCTGCTCTAGCCATTTGCAATGTCTTATCTAATGTTTGTTGATTTCTTTTAACCTCACACCCAAAATTCATCCAAGAATACAGTGCAAAATATGAACTAGTATTATTGATGTGGTGGAAAAACTGACTAGTCACCTAGGTCTGTTTAGAATTTCTCTATTTTATACTGTATGATTATTAATCATTGTCCATACATGTGTCTCTTTGAGTACAGGTATTTGTTACTCATGTTAATAAACTTTCAGATGATCACTTCTCTGCTAGAGTAACCAAATTAGGTATTCAGTTATGTGCATCTCTGCTTCTTAGTCATGAGTGTTCTTCACAGGAGTGGCCCAAATAACTTATTTTAAACAATAAATTTCTATGATTCTGAAAATTCTGCTTGGATTCTCTTGAATGACCTATGTCATCTATACACTACCATTTATCAAATGGCTCAGTTTTGTTTTTATTTTTGTCAAGATGTCAACAGAGAATCTAAAGAAATTAATTTGAAGCAATAGTTCCATTGGAATTGGGAAGGGACCCAGCCAGGACAGCTGACCTGATCTGTCCCAGGAGATGTCCCATATGTCATCATGCTTAGCACATAAAGAAGGAGGAAGGGTGGGATGTTTGGAGTGATGGTATTCATTTTCCTAATTAGTTTTCCACTATTATACATGTTAGAGCCCAGCTCTCCTAGGGGTGACAGAACATCTGCCTGCCCATGGGAAGTGGTCAATGAATTTCCCCTGTTGCTTTCATCACATGCCTTATTTTTGCTTTACTATTAAAATCCACCCACAGGACTTCTCCCTTTCACCCTCCTGATTCTCTCTGCATCCCACCAGGGGAGAGTGAGAGAGGGGCCTGGTGGGGCCGAGCTTCCAGCTGGGGTTAGACCATGGCAGCCATAGAAGTACCCCAAAATTTTAACTGGATAATTCTGGTACCTATTGTTCACTTCCCTGAGGAATTTTTTTGTCATCTGAAGCCTTTGAAGCTGTTCATATTTATGCCAAGTTCTGCCAGAGCCAGCAAAGTTTCTGGATGTATTGTTCCCATCCAAGCTGCCGCGTTTCGAAGATAAACAGGAAATGCATGTGTGTGTTCTCAAGGATCTGTCATATGTCAGATGTAAGCTATGTCCCCTTTTCTGGTGTGTAAACATCCCTTATGAAATATAACACTTTATCAGGTTTTATTTTGTTTGAATGGGTTTTCAGAGAAGTTGGGGAGGGAAGCATCTTCTCTGCATTTTCTCAGTCATCAGCTTTTTTCTTAAAAACCTTTATCCTTATTAGAACTAAAGCTTCTTTATTGCTTCACAGCTCTACAGAGGTTTCTTAACATAAGAGACAGTCCTATTTTCAATTTATTATTGTTCCGCTGCTATCTGGGATTGATTTTTCTCTCATTTTAAACTTTTTTTTTCCATGCAAGGTAACTTTTCAGCATCAGGGGAGCAGTATAGCCAAACATTTTGCTGGTGGGTAATTCCAAGCATAGCATAAGTCCTTTGTGCTGAACTTGTACATACCATATTTTTTAAATTCTCCTTTATTTCTTCCACAATCTCCTTACTGTGTTATTTCAGTACACCTTTTGCTTCCTTTCAAGAATACTTATTTGGCTAATCATGGTTTCTTTCTAGTCTTATTTGTTATCCTTAGCGAGACCCTGATTCAGGAGTTTTCATAAATGAATATCAAACTTAAACTAAACTATACTGCTAAATTTTTTTTTTCACAGACTAGATATTTATGAATCAAGTCTGCTGTTTTATAATTTCTCATTTAGAACCTGCCTTTGGTCATTTCATTTTTCACAATCTTCTATCCAACTGCTACTGTGGATATCAAATTGTGTTGCCTTTTCTTTCCTCTGTGCTTCTTTCCTTTGTGCTTTCTTTTACTCCCTCTCCCAACTTAAAAAAAAAAAAAAAAAAAAAAAAAAAAAAAGAAAAGAAAAGAAAAGAACAGCTGTGGATATTTGCACAATAAGGTTATTCTGTATCTAACATACTCTGATCTTATTGTATTCTTTTTTTTTCCCCTCCTTGTTTTAAAAGATGGAGTCTTGGAGGCATATATGATCTATCCACTTCTAGTTGTCTTTAATAGCATAATTATAGACCTATGATTCATCTAGTTTTGGCACATTAATGAAGTGAACTGCCACATTAAGAAGAGTAGATATTGTTGGGCTATGTTCATTGTAGGTATCCTCCTACTGGAAATAATCTTTATGAGTTTTGACTAGTAATTAAAAGATGGTGCAATTCAGAATTATTCATCTTTTTTTGTAGCTGTAGAAAAACTATAGTATTATGTCCAATAAATGTACAGAATATTCATAAATATAGATAGTATCTCAAAATCTGTAAAATATGTATGCATGTGTATGCATGCAGCACCTGAAATAAAAAAAGCTGAGTTTTGAATTGCTTGGTTGTGTAGCCCAAGCATATTTCTTTATAGACACAATATAAAATTTTCTAAATTTAAAAGTAAGCCTCACAAAGCTCCTCCTTCACATGTGAAATGCTCAATCATTTGGCCCAAAACCAGCAAAATGTTTTCTGCAGTGCTGGGGTTTCAGCACTACTTTCATTACAGACTTCTGAGAGGCAATCCTACATAATTGTCTATGAAGAGACTAAGCAGAAGCAATTAATTCACTAATAATGTCAGTAGCAAGGGTCTTTTAAAATAGATCCCAAACCACCAGAGGAATAAACGCCGATATCTAATCCCCTTCATCCTACACTCATACATTTTCTGTAACAAAAAGTGGAGGACTATTGAATTACTCTGTGGGTCAAATCCAGACCAGCAAACTAATGCAAATTTGTCATTAAGCACATGACTACCAGCTCTCAGGACTGGGACATTACAATAATTTCATTTGGAGTGGTGTGTTCGAGTGACTTTTTTCAGTTACAAGATTTTTGTCCTCCAATTCTGTGAATAATCGACTTTCTCCAGTAAGAGGGGCTTGGTGATTTTCCAACTAAATGGGTGCAAAATCCCAAAAGTAAAAAAAAATCATTTTTTGAATACTTCTTCTAAGCTCCACAGTGAAAGAAACACTATTTACAAGTTTAAATTATTATCCAGTGATTAAAAATGCAGGGCTTTACTATGATCTGTATATAGATTGGAAAGGTTAAAACCTATCAGTCAGAATTGTGCTACAGTGTACAAATCTCTGTTATTACAAAAATTATATACACTGCTTGTACATAAGTTTACAATAGAAATTAATTTCACAGAACAGAATTTTTTTTATAAAAGAGAAATGAGCAAAGAAATTTTTTTATAGGACTTAAATTATGAATAAATTATTTTATTGGTATATTCAGAATCCTTACATTGGTTTAAAATTCTGTTAATTTATGGGCCAATAACTATTTCTAAATAAAAGAGTTTAAGAAAATAAATAAATAAAAGTCCTGTGAGATAAAGACCAAAGAGAGAAATGAAACCATGGGGGTTTAGGGGTAAATATTATTGTCTCAAAGACAAAGGGAGAGCTAATGATTCTGCAGGTAAAGAAGATTTCAAAATTAACAAAATGCTCTGAATGGGATGATAAGGAACCATATGTTGGATTATTTAGTATCTAGGAAGACAATTAACCACTCTATCCCCCCTAAATGCACATATGAGGGATTGAGGCATAAAGGGTAAAATGCTCTATTACCCTCCCTCACACATCAGCTGTCATTTTGGACTGCCATTGCATCCATTTACCATATTTCACTTTAATGAGTGAACATTAAAGTGAAACAAAGATGAGTTACACAAACAACTGAACTGAGGCTACAGTGTTCTTGGTAAACAACAAGTGTACTGGAACTGGACAATATTTGTTTCTGTTTCTAAATAAATATACAGTAGTAGCTCTGAGTGTGTTGTTTTTGGGTTTTTTGTTTTTGTTTTTGTTTTTTTTTTCCTTTTCAATTCAATCACCATTTCCTCTGCAAAATAGGTGAAGAAACTCTACTTAATAGGTGGGGAAACTGATTGACGCTGATAAGTAAGTGACTAAGCCAGTGCAAAATAATGTGAGCCATGCTGTAGCAATGCATCAGAGAGTTGCTTTGCTGGATTTAGATGCTAAAAGAAATTTAAAAACTACTAGGAAAAAGCAGCCTAGGGGCTTTCTATGGCTCTTGCTGCTTCTTTTCCTGTTCATGTCTTTGAAGAGAATTTCACCACCACACACCTGGAGCCATTTTCAGTCTTGCTTCTCTGCTCCCAGAGCTGTGTGTGAAGCAGCTGGGCAGACAGGGAAAAGGAGGAGCACTTCTCCCACCACCAGCTCCCCTCTCAGCTGGGGGCTTGCTTACACAACCCTTTGTGCATCTCAGGAGCTGGATTATGGAAAGGCACGAGTGATAAAGAGTTGCTTGCTTTTGCAAAATATTGGCCATGAACGTTTGTAAAGACTCAGTTCTACATTCTAAGGTATTTCAATTCTGAAATGATTGTATTTTTAGTGTGTCTCTCTATTGCTTCAGACCCAGAGCAGATTTATTATTCAAGGCTAAAATAGCTTAGAAGCAGATAAGATTTGCAGTGTGCCATTGGAACAGATTCCTTGGCCATTCAGTATTGAGAGGCTGAAGCACTGATGCTCCTACCTGTTTTCTGAGCTATGAGCTCTTCTTTCTATCCAATGTCTGTTAGAGCTTTTTTACCACCTCCTGCTGTAGTTTGGAATACAATAGCTTCAGCTGAAACAAAATTACTCTGAAAAAAGAGTAATTTTTTACTTACAAAAAAATAAGCATCAGACCTGAAATAAAACAGGACAGAAAGTTTTATTCCACTGTAGGTGACATAAGATGTTTAAGCTTGTGCAATGTACTTAAAGAAGGGTTCATAGAGACTCATTATTTTCCTTGATATTATAAAATGAATACATCTGAGAAATACTCAGATACTGAACAAAGACAACCACCTTGAATGGACTGCAAATATCTGCCTAAATAATTCTTCAAATCCCGCTAATATAAAAATACCCATTTGTTAGTAGGAAAAAATGCTTACACCTGCTTATACGACATCTACAAGTGTTTGAGAATTTCATTTCTAGTTCTTGGTCTCTCTCTGGCTGCAAGTTAAAAACAGCCCAGCAAACAAGGACATGACAAAATAGGAGCATTCAGGCTGTGTGGTGTAGAATAATGAAAGCAATTTAGATACATCTGAGATAATACCACATTAACTGCATTAGTGAAGCATTTTATCCCATAACATAGTCTGACAATGGTGCTCTGTAACTGACAGAATAAAACTTCCTGTCAATTTTATTTTTGCATATACATATTTTCTCTAACAGTATGTTCTTTTCTTCTTTGTGAATTCATGTATTACATCACAGCCTGCACTCTTAATGCTCCATTTTGAAAATTCAGACCATTCACATGCATTTCATCTGTGCTCTTTCACCATGCATATTCAGAGAGCTCTTCCATACATACTTCTACAAACTGCTTTGAGACAATCAGTGTTCCTCTGGCAGGAGAAAACTTGATATTTGCAGATGTAAATATATGAGGATATCTGACTACTGGAAGGAGACAAAACCATGCCACAGCTTTGCCTGCCTTGTACCCAGGTTGGCTGAAAGGCCAGGAACCTATATCATGTCCCATGTGTTAAACCTCTGGCTACACTCTAAAGCAAAGGCTGAAAACAGTTAACATAAATCTGCTTGGAATCAGGGAGTCAAGATCTCCTGACTGGAAGCAAGGAACTGTCTTTGCAGTAAAGACGGGGGGAAGAGTCAGTCTGGGATCAGGCTAAGGGGTGCTACCTCTTCACAATCACTGAAGATCTGCCCTCAAGCTCCTCAAATACTATGAATTCTTTGACAGAAATCACTGAAGACCAGCTCCTCACATTCCCCCCTGTGCTTTATCTTAGGGCTTTGGAAAAATCTTGCAGATGACTATAAAAATAGCAGGCTAGATAATTCTTAAAAGCTCTTCTGCGTCTATCAATGATGCTTCACTGTAGAGGCAGCATTGGAAATTCCGGTTAATCACTTAGACAAGAATTATCTGTAATACCCACCTCATACCTCTTCTTGACCCTTATGTCCATTGTCATAAATAAAAAAGAGTGATGCAACTGGCAAAGCCTTATAGAAATGTTAGCCAAAATTGGGATGTGCCAATTAGTTCTTCCTATAACAAGTTTGCAACACAACTGGTGTGAGGCATGAAAAAGAGCCTAAGATGCTGTGCATCAAGAAAATGCCATTGGGAAAGATCTGCAGCTGTGAGCAGTAATTGGTAAAGTGCTATCATCAAAGCCCACATGGACACATATGCAGAAGGAGATTCATAGCACATCAAGTGTAAAATGAAAGCTGTGATATAGCAAACACGAAGCCAAAGAAATATTGGTCAATATGCTGAGGCTGCTGGCTGAAGCAGTCCCCAAACTGTGTGGAACTTTGAAAATAACAGGAGAAAACTGGAAACACAACCCCCAAACAGTTGTTCTAGTTAGTGGAAAAAGCTGATGTAGAGAAATATTCCACAGAAATGAGGTGCAGATGCAGGATCATTATCAATGAGTAATATCACAGTGTCAGTGCTCTCAGAAGCATGAAAGTGATATACATCATCACTAATCCCTATGGATTTATTATGTCACATGGTCAGTCTACATTCCTCCATCTCCATCAGGCAAAGGCTGTGGACACTAAACAATAAAACTGATGTCCTTCAGTCACAGTGAATGGATGAATGAGGAACACAGATCAGTAGCATCACAGAGTATAATAGTGGATTAGTAGGCTAAGACACATGAAATATGTCCTGGTATAAAATATTAAACTAATTATGAAGAGTGGTTCTGCACAGCCAACACCAGATGCTTTGATTCTGGCTACTAATCTGTTTGAAACACAAGGCTATGTCACATATAAGTGTGGTCCTGCACACTGGCAAGGTGCCCAGAGACTGAACCTGTGATAGAATGGCGAGAGTGAGAATTTCTCACTAGTTTTTTTAATCTTGCTTTAAATGGTAGCCAGATAGTTCCCTCCCTCTTAATTTATTCTGCTACATGTTGAACAAAATTAAGGGTGTGTCCCTAAAAGAAAAAAAGATTTCTTCAGATTTTTGGAAAGAAAGAAATATATCATTGATATCAACCTGTCCAGTGGCATTTCAAGCACCTTTCTCTCCATCAGCAGAGAGGATTTGGAACATGTGTGGAGATCCCTAAGTGGCTACAGGTAGGACCCCTTTTTCCTTTGTAGTTCCTTTGCTAAGTGAAGGAATGAGGAATAGCTGTCTTGAAAATTTCTGCTTCAGTGGTACCAAGTGGAGTTTTCCAGCCTGCATATTCTCTTGGTTCAGGGAATGAATACTTGGGCATTTAGGAATAAATCAGCATGATGTGACTTCTGGAAACATTGTACTACATTGTACTACACAGAGAGAACAAAAGAATCCAGTTACTTGAAAGTTCAAAAGCTTTGATTCATAATGGTTACTCCTTGGTGATACATCACACCATCTATACTTAAGGTTACCTGGTCAAACCCAGTGAAATTTGCACAATTTTGTAGGCAAAAGCCAGAATATCATTATTAATATCACCTAAATGATTTTAGACACTCAGCTGTAGTGATAAGAGGTGAAGACTTCTCAAGTGATTTATTCTTTTCACCTCTTGTTCCAAGACTACACTCTGCAGGAAATCATCCACCACTGCCCATAAATAAAGCAATAGTTTTAACTTCATAGACTCAAGTGAAAGCACAGGGTGAGCAATATTGGATCACATTCTATGAAGGCTCATGCTTTGATAAGGTCTAGCTTCTAGCATGATTAAAAAAATATTGCATTGGTATTGGAATGCCTCATCTTTCTTTCTTCTTTACCCACTTTCCTTGGCTACTTCTCCAATTTTTCATATCTTAGTTCTCTTGCCTCCTGGATTATATACAGATAGAACTAAGAAGCCTGAATTTCTGTCTGTGATATTTTATCAGATGAAGTGGTGCATTTTAGTGCAGTTAATGTCTTGGAATGCCTGGGGTTCACCCTTTTGCAGGTGACAGAATGGGAATTACACATCCTGTTTTGATGATTTACTTGAAAAGCAGCTTGGCTTTGTATTTGGGTGAATGTCAACCTTTCTATCTCACCTTGATAGTTCTTTATGCTTGTGTGGCATGCAACCAAAGGAGCAAAAAAATCGGAGAGATTTGTCCTATATCTCTGAAAAGTGACTGAACCTAAAAAGAAGAACCTTGTGTTTCTGTCCTAGAGGATTTCTTCCACTAGCTCACTTCAATCCAATTAAAAAAATAAATAAAATTGAGGACTCTACAGTTTGTTTGAATTAAGCTCATTGTCTGATTAGAAGCTCTGACTAAGCAGTTGTAGGAATACAGTGTGTATTTAAGTGAGAAATCTTTCTCTGGTTGATTAATCAAGGGAAAGTTTCATGGTTCAACTACTCCACACTGGCTTTGCTGTGATTTGCAAAAAGAGGCGATCACAGAAGGGTTGGTTTATTTTTTTTTTTCCTCTAAAGAGGATATGCCCACTGCATTGTATTGCAATTTTATTTAATTTTTATTTGACCACCATTCATCACCATTTACTCTCAGGTCACACCATGACAAGAGTTGTAATTCAAACAGCACATTTCCTGTTAAGTGTGCACTGATGAGGTCTATCTTTCTTTTGGAGAAGTGCAACTGTATGGGATCTTTTCTACGCTATCTGTCAGCACTTTGGTTTGATTTTAAGGTGTGGGGGGTATTAAAGTTTTCAGAGTAAATTCTCAGATATAAGATGCTAGTCTCCATTTTTCATTCCCTCATTTTAATTTCATTACCCTCTGAATTTTTCTCCAATGCTCTTAATATAACTGTGCAATAGCCTCAACCATTTCTCTTGATATTCCCCAAACTACAAGTAAGGCTTCCCTACATTTGTTTTTCTTCCAAACATTTTATTTTTCTTCTCTTTGAATGCTGTTTCTTATTGCCAGGCATAACATATAAAATATATAATCCCTTTAAAATTACTTATTTCACACAACCTCTCTGGTGACCTGACTGGCCTGGTATTTGCCAGTTTTTTCAGGTTTAGGTTCCAGGAGGGGAGGGACTGCTGGGTTTGTTGGAAGAGCAGGAAGTCTGCATATGTCTGAGGAGGAAAGGGCAAGGCAGCAGGCTGGGTGAGTTGTTTTGAAGGAGCAGATTCTTGACTTATTTCTTGTACCTAGGTATGATGACCCTGACAAAAGTCAATGATCACATCCAGCATTTTTCCTCAGGATCCCATCCCAGCCAGTGCTCGGGGTAGAACTGTTCTGTGGGTTAATCAGGGTGAGAGGGCCATTACACATCCTGGGATATGGTGTTGAGTTGTTACTGGGGAATTTTGAATGAGGCAAGCGATTGCAGTGAAGTGAAGGAAAGTCTGACAATGAAAGCAGCTGGATCTGTTTGAGAAACTAGAGTTTATTCCTATCTGTGACATGGAACATTATTTTGTGCTATCAAATAACTTTGACCCAACTTTTCTCACTTGTAAACAAGAATCTTCATTTCCCTGGCGTCTTATGTGCAAAAGTGTTGTCATATTTTAGGAACAGTATTCTCCAATTAAGTATTCCCACTAAAGCCATGAACCACTCATCCCTCATGGACTGAGATGAGAACAGTTTGCTGGAAACAGCAGTGAGATAAGAAAATGTACATGAGCAGCAACCCTAGTAACAAAGGTGTACAAAATGGTTCACGTGCCAAAATGTTCACCATGGAGCCCATGACCCAACTGCAGCCTCTCCTACAGCAAGAGAGACCTTCCTCTGGAAAGACTCCCTTCCCCACACCCCTGGCAATGGTGTGAGGTGGTATAGAATAACCTCCAGGTCCTGTCTGGCCTGGGACAAGTGTTTATAAATCAAACTAAAACTGTAGTCAATAAATCCATAAATGTAAAAAGGTGCTGTCTAACATTAGGAATGCTGAAAAATCAGTTTCTAGCCACCTCTCAAAGTTTGCATGGAAAATCACTTGATGCTTTTGACCTTAAACTCCCTGAGATGCAGAAGCCTTCTTTAAAATGTATATAATAATGAATACATCCCCATCATTTTAGAGGGGTGAGAGGTTGGGGAAATAAATTGGTATTTGGGAAGCCGTCACGTAGTAGAAACGTGTGAATTAAGTTTCTGTTTTTAGAACAGTGTTTTAAGAGTGTGCCACTAATAATAGCTGGAACTATGCATAAAAAATGAAGAAGAATAAAAAATGGAGAAGCTTTTCATAAATGATTTCCATCCAAGCTGTGCATTGCACAAGGAGTTAGGGGGTTCATTAGCTTCTCATGCTTGTGATCTTATGTCTAAAGAGTACCATAAGCAGGAAGACTAAATTTCAGTGGCTCACATGTGGTCTTCAAACAATTTGCAGTGTAAGCTGATAACACTTTTAACATTGTTTTATGGGTATGTACATATGCATTCATGCCTATGCATATGTATTGACAGATGCAATTACAAATCATAGTCACCTATCAGTTAATACTTTTTTTGGATGTTAAGACACTGTTACATGTTTCAGAGATATCTTGATATTTTCCAGCTTTGGCTTTTACTGCATTTGGATCTTTCTTCCCATTCATTTTTGGCTTTAATCACATAGTTCTGTCAACTAGAGTAGAGTTTCATCTGTAATGCAATTTACATCAATTGTGCAAAATTGTTGTCAAATGACCTTGCTAATATGGCAAATCACATATAAGAGAGGGTATTTAAATGAGATCTAAATGTTTAAATAGCTTAAAATCCTAGGATTAATAACATTCAAAATGTTGACTGTGCTACTTGAGACTTATAACCTTTCTCAAATGGATACTTAGTTAATTATCTCTAAACCCAGCCTTTTAAAACATTATTCTGTGTCTAGAGATTGATATTTAACTTTTTTCTATTAATCATGTTTAGTTTTAAGATTTGGAAAGGTAGTCCTCTAAGGTTCAGCTGACATTTAGACAATTATGTTGAGACTGAGCATTGATATATTTTGGTTGCTTAACCCTTCTTGTCAGCAGTTTTGTATTTTATGTAGACCTTGCTGGTGTGACACTGGCATTTATAGAAGAGTGAATTTATTTTAATAAAACAATTCTTGTCCTTGTAGTTATAGCAGTTATGAATATTATCCTAAAACAAAGCCATATGAAGCTGTAATCAATCTATAGGAAACAGTTTCACATGCAGATATATTGATATCCCTAGTGAAAACTGATGTTGATACTTATTAAACTGTAGGCCCTTTATTACAAAACCATTATATGTTCTTCCCAATTAAAAAAAAGAGGAAAAAATCCAACACCACCAAAAGAAAAAAAAAATCAACAATCAACCCAACCCTAAAGTCAAACCTTATTTTTCAGTGGTTAAAGCTTGATAGGTTTAGGGAAACTGTATAGGTTACTCCATGACTCTGTCTGTTGAAGGCTACAGGGGGAAAAAATCTTCATTATATGGATTAAGGGAACTGGGGGTATTTAAGCTGTAGTTGTTTATTACTTCCAGAACTGAAGAGCTCTTATTCTGGCTGCATCCTAGCTCACTGTTTCTTAAAGGAATATTTTTTAGGGGTTGTGGGAAGATAATGTCAAATGATGTGACCACAAATATGGTACCTGGATTTTGGTATCTCTAGTCATGCTAGTATTTGATTGTTAGGCTGGAGTGTTGAGTGCTGTCAATGTGTCACTGTCATTTAAACAGCAATCCATGTCCCTTTTCTATTTCTAGGCAGTAGAAGAAATACTTCATGGAGGTGTCATGCACTGGAACTAAACTGGCATAATATAAAGTAGAAATAGTAAATGAAAGTTGTCAATAAATTGGTGATGGACAGAGGGAGAGTGAATTGCTTGCTTGCTGTAAACACTGGTGTCAAGTAATCAATTTACTTTTTTTTTTTAAGAGGTCAGAAATGGACTGAAAAATGCTTGTTTACATTTAAAACTATCCTAAGATTAATTAACATTTTAATGCCTCTGAAATTTTGAAAGTAATAATCAGAACATGTTAATTATCTTTCTAAGATTCTTTTTCAAACATAGTCCTCTGAATTTTTGAATGATGGCATCTGAAGGTCATTTATGAACAATTCATATGACAATTCATATGACAATTCAGAGCTAATAAACAGCCTCGACTACTATGAATTACCACCTGCTCTCTTCTTGCAAGAAAGCATCTTTCAATATCCATGTCACACTACTGTTTATCACATTTCAGATTGATGTCTACTTTGTGCAGGACAACCTTAACAACAGGGTTTGAGAATTAGTATCTAGTTTGTGCTCTGTTCTCAGAAGCTTTTTCCTCAATACTCCTGATGTCTAATCTTCTTTTTTTCATAAACATTTCTGTACCAGCACCAGGTATTATCCTTGTCTAGGGAAGAGGGCAGAACAATCTGTTACAGTGGTAGCATCCTGGTTTTGGTGGGATGGAGTTAGTTTTCTCCAAGGTAGCTGGTGCAGTGCTGAGTTTTGGATTTAATATCAGAACTATGTTGAAAATACACGGATGTTTTGGTGCTGAGCAGTGTTTGCCCTCAGTCGAGGACTGTTCAGTTGTTGTACTGTGTTCTTTGTACTTTTACTGTGTTATTTGTACTTTTTCTGTAATGATTTTGTACTTTGGTTTATCCCAGTTCTCCCCTGTTACAATGGTTCTGCCCATGTTGCCTCCTCCCTTCCCTTTATGTCAATCTTCTGCCTCCACCCCCTGATTCAGCAATAATTGCTGAGTCATTCCCTCAACCCCTCCCCGGTGTCCTGTCCGTCACTCAGCAGCCCCTCCCTTCCCCCTAGAAACTTCCATCAAGGGTGCTGAGTGATTGGCTCAGGCACCGGGATCCCTNCAAGGTGAGAGCCTTAGACGCTCTCCTGACTCCCCGGGAGAACGGGAGAGTGTCCCCCGCTGCCAGCAGTGCCACCGCTAGCTGGGACGCTCCAAAGGGAGATTCGGAGAGGCACCGCGGCATTCAGTGTCTCATGCTCTGCCTGTGAGGAGAGGCAGAAGAACCTGGCAGGGAGCACGGCCAGGACAGCTAACCCGAACTGGCCAAAGAAATATTCCATAAAAGATTGTGTCCAGAATACAAACTGGATGGAGTTGGCTGAAAGGAGTGATTGCCCAGGGATGCAGCACCAGTCATTGGGTGGTGAAGAGGTTTTATTGAGCATCACTTGTCTCTTGAGTGTTATCTCTCACTCCCTTTCATTACCATTATTATTTTTATACCTTACTTTGTTTCAATTTTTTAACAGTTGTCATCTCAATGCAAAAGGTTTGCTTTTTCTCCTTCAGTTCCCCTCCCAGCCGGCAGGGCGAGAGGGTTGTTTGAACAAGTGGCCACGTGGGGCTTAGCTGATGGCTGGGGTTAAACCATGACAGGTAGGCAGGACCAAATGAAATCCTGTCGTCCTCCTAGAGGATCTGTGTGAGTGCACAGATTGATGTAATGCTCAGTAGACCCAGAAGGAAACCCTACATTGCATGAAACAGAATGAAATGTGGGTATAAAGAGTGGCTGCACAGTCACAGGCTGGATTTGTTTGCTGCTGCTGCCACTGCTGGTGGGAAGCTGGAGCTGGGCTGAGCAGTACATGCTCAGCTCAGTGGTAGCCTTGTCTTCCACTCAGCCTAGCATCTTCCACTCCAAACAGAAGAACACTCTTTATACTGCCAATTCTTTTCCCTGCCAGTGCCCAGCACAGCAGCCAGACTGAGCTGTGCCTGTCCTCTCCTTCACCTCTTCTCCAGGACATCAGTGTTTGGGAGAGAGGATAAAGTGAGAGGGTGGATGGCTGTGTGAAGGGAGGCTGCTCCATGGGTGGGGCTGCTGCCCACATGGAGAGAACACACGTGTGTGTGCAGGCTGCAGCCTCCCACAAGGACGGGAGGGGGGATGCTGAAATCCATATTCAGTTTCTACAGGTACTCCTCCCAGGCTGCCTATTTCAGGGGAAATATTTAGAATAAGTGATGCTTCCGTGACTCGAAGTCTGATGTGAGGTGAGATTCAGAGTTGTCAGAGCACGCCAGGTTGTGTTCAGGGGCCCCAGAGAAGAACCTGGCCTTTTGTTTATGTTGCTCACACAATTCAGTCGTTGGTCTGTACTGTGCTATATATATTGTGTTGATATATACTTTTGAAAATAGTAAATTCCTGAATTTATGCAACAGCTAGGCAAACAATAAAGGATGTAGAGAGCTGAAATATAGAATAGGTGCCAGGATTACTCATCCTCCTCCCACTCTCTGTTGGTAATACTTTCCCTTAAAAGTAGAAGCCAACGGTAAATTTTAATGACTTTTTCCTTCCAAGTTTCTATTTTTAGATTTATAGGTAGAAGAGGCTAGCAAATATTTTTAAGTTTTAGTGCTCCCAGAAAGTTCCAAATGAACAGTCCTTGCGAATAAAACCTCTAGCTCTGGCAGGACACAGGAAAGGCAGAATGTGTTTAAGCTTCAGGCCTCTGTGACGTGCTTCAGAGCTGGAAGTGTTCCCGTTGTGTGACCTTTCAGCTGAGACTACCCGTAAAAGTATCAATTAATGTTAACAGTTTTATGGTGTGGGTTCTTGCACTTTGAGAACTATGCTAAGACCATTTATTAACCTTATCTGATGTTCAGAATAGTCAAATGAGTTGGTTTTTGTTGCTTTTAGTGCTCACTAATCCCCTCAATCACTCAGTCCTTCAGCATCAAAAATGACCTTTTTGCCTACAGACTGAGAACTAGTTCTGGTGACATATTAATGTATTTTTTATTCACTATATTTAAATAATATGTACAAGATTGATAGATGGTCATGTTTGTGAGATTCTATATTTCCAAATTTCCAGATTGTTCCATTCTCCCTTTCTGTACCACTCTGAAGTGCATGAGGTATGTACTTTGTTTGTACATGGTAAAATGCAAAGAGGGCTGGTTGCAGCTACTCAGACAATTCCATCTGAGCTTCTTTTAAGTCAGTGATTGCTATTTTAATGGAAATTTGGTGAGGAAAAAAATATTTTGTTTTCACCTGAGTTGAGCGAATATTTTGTGAGAAAAAAAATGTTTCTATCAAAATTTGATTTTATTTTTTTTAAGTTTTGCTTTGAATTCCATGTATGAGTTTTCAGATGACCTTTACTGAGAATGGTTGTTACTTTTATTTTCATTTCCTTCAAGTTTTTGTGCTTTGCAAAACAAATTTATAGGTAGTGACCCACCTGCCCAGTCAGCATTAGAAATTCCTCATGGGACATGCTGTACAATCATGTAGGGAAAACCTATTACTGCTAGCAAGGACTGGTACTCAAAGATAAAACAAGTCTACAAGTGTGACAAACTATGAGAGGGAAAGCATGGATAGCCATGGTGAAAATGTAGTGTTACAAGCTCAGATTAATAGCTTTGAATCATTTAAATGTATAGGGTTTGTTCATGTGTCTGACCTTGTTGTGATTAATGTTTAGGTCTAGAGCTACAAATAATATTCCCCTCTGCTCTGCAGGAGGCTTCCTTCAGCTTCAGTTTTGGAGAGCATGTGCTAACCACTGCATAATTTCTAAGGGGGTGTTGCTTGATCCAGTGACTTGGTCACACTTGTGGTGTTGAGGTCGATCTGCTATTCAGGGAGCAAAGGAAAAGAGGCAGGAGGCCAGATGTCACATATTAGAGACCTTGTCTCACTGGGAATGGCGGCTCTGGGACGCAGCGCTTCGCACGCTCCTTGCATCACTAAAAGAGTAAGAGGAGAACAGTGTGATCTTCCTACAGCTCATATTGCATCCTGGCTTTGGGAGGATGCTGAGCAGGTCAAGGTGTTTACACAGCTTTCCTTCTTTTTTTTTTTTTTTTTTTTTTTTTTTTTTTTTTTTTTTTTTTTTTTTTTTTGTCAAGTGGTTCATTTTAAAATGATAAGGGAAACAGTGAAAGTTACCAATTATGCTTATTGTTTAACAAGTACCTGAATCAGTTTCTGAGTCCTTGGAGATGATGTATACCTTTTTAAGTATATAATTTGAATACAGGTAAGATTTGCTTCTAGATTAGCTAGAAATAAAACAAATTTCCTCCAGATTTCATGTTCTGGGTGCCATATAATTTGTAATAATTAAGCTTGCAACCATTACATGTTAAGTAAGGGTACATTCATAACTGAGTAACCTTTCTTCACAGTGCCCAAGTTCTTTGCACAATCTAGGCTAAACTTGTGACATGCTCAGATAAACATATGAAAAAACCCACCACCCCCAAAGAAAAGCAATCCTCCCTTATCCTGGATCAACAGCTCAGAAGAACAGATGTCTTTCCAGTTAAATTTTTCATACTGTTTTGCCATAGCCAGAAACAGTGGCTCTGCTTTCTTTAGAGTTTTTTTTTTCCTCCTGAGTCTGAGTTAGTTCATCAGAAAAGTGAATATCCATTTTCCAAATCCTGTGAGCCAAAAACATGCTGTGCACCTTTATGCTTTGTGCTCTATCCATAAGAATTTCCCAAAGGCAAGTCAAATGGTGGGAAAAATTAGAGAAGAGAATGGACAGCAGTTTTGTTATCTAAGTTACAGCCTGTTGGATGTCTCACAGCCAGAAGCTTGGCACTACTGCAATGTATTGCAAACAGCTGGATTTTAATTTTTTTTTATTTTGGAAATTACCTTCATAATTAATTTTCCATCCTAAACACATTTTGTTTAATCATTATGGGGCAGGTTCATTATTCAATTATCCAGATTGCTACAGTAAAAAGATGAAGCAACTATCCAAAGCTTTAGGTAGCAATATAGTATTTTTAAATACTATAAATCTATGAAAATACTGGTTTTGTCATGGCAGCAAAAACTATTGAAGTCTTTAAGACAACTCCCCCTACAAATAGTTAACATTTTTTTAAAAATCTACATCCAAAAATCCAGCAGTTATATGTGATTAATTTTATAGCACTTTTTCAAATTAGGACTCCTAGCTAGCCAAGCATTTTAGTGTAAGAGCTGAGGTTTTAATAAAAGAATATAATTTATCTGACTTGCACTTTCCAACTTTCAAAATAAGAACTCTATGCCAAAGTACAACTAACTGTGCCTGTCCTTTGGTAACTGCCCATATATTGTTTGTACCATCACACATATAAAGTTTTTTGAATAACAGACATCCTTTCTCTGTTCTCTGAATATTTTTGGTCAAGTAATTATTCTATTTACTTTCGGAATGAGGGAAGGAGTAGAGACAAGAGGTTCAAGCTGCCAACCCTTTAGCTACTTTTGCTGCCACTCTTACATATGTAATATATACGTAACATAATTTAATACTTTTTTTTTTTGGCTGGTTGGTTGTTTTTTCTGTTTAATACTGCTGACATTTACTGAGTTTTTTACTGTTTTATGCCAGCATGATCCTTTCTTAAAATGAGAGCAGATTGATAAGAGATTTTGATAATTTTGCCTATTTATAAATAGCTATTTCCCCTTCTTTTAGAATTGCAAATACTTTATTTGGATTCCATGCTTTTGGGAAAGTTTCAAATTAAAAATAAATGGCAAAAATGCTCTCTGTATAATTATCCAACCTTATTATAATTGCAAAACACAAAATAAGTGCAAGTTATTTAAAACCCTTCCTAGTTATAGACTATAAAATGTGAAGCTAGTCTGAAATTAAATGGAAAGCTATGTAAGTTCTAGTAAAATGTTGTTCTGTGTATTTTATGTGATATGCATTTCTTTTAGGAAAACCAGACTGCCCTTTACTTCTCTAGTGCTTATAGGACATATGATTGCACACTATGGTGGGGTTATCTCTCCCTCTGCTTTGCTTGTTCTTATAGCAGTAACATCTTACAGCACTGGAATTAGAACAAAATTCCTTATTAAAAAAAGAGAAAAGTACTGAAGTTCTACATGCCTGAACTCTGTTGAAATTGGTGGAAATACCAAGGTATAAATTTAGCTTGGGTGATATGTTGAAGAAACATTAATTATCAGGAAACCAAGAGAAAAATGTCTTTATCACTGATATTTTTTTCCAACGTGTTTAACAAATTAACACAGGGTGCCTTTTGCAACTATTATTGCAAAATACCAGATTTATGTCTATTATGGATGAGTCAACAATGGAAATAAATTGGTAATGGATTGTGCTCCAGTTCTGTTTTGTCATAATCTTTTAACCTTACTCAAGAATACTTGCACTCAGAATGGCTGTTCTTCATTTTAATGTGATTTAATCAAAAAAGCAAATTGTGGTGAAAAGCTGAGAGCAAGATAGCCATATTTGGGTGATCACACATAGCCCATTTGCATTTTGTAGTTATGCTACTTTAGTGCTACTCTTAGAATTTTTTTCTGTGTGAATATGGAAATTAAAAAAAAAAGTCATTTATTCTTTGAACATTTCCATTGCTGTTAACAGTAATTAATAATTTAGTGTCTTTAGATGTCACTAAGCATCTGTATTTGGCAAGATTTCTGTTTAACTAGAAACATTCTATAAAACATATAATTCATCTACCATTTCAGCTACTGTTGACTTCCTAATTAAGCCACTCAAAATAATTATTTTCATTTGTCTCTTTCTCTAAAATTCTGCTGGTCAACTTCTTGGTCAAAACAAAGATTCAGCCTTGAAAATAGAAAAGGTTACACTGCTTTATATTGTTTTTTTCTAGAATCCGTCCTCTAGGAACACTCACCTTCAGATAAAGGTAGATGTTCATATTTCTTAATATCACACTAGATGTGTTTCATGCAATTTTGTTCATTAAATTTTTCCCCAAAACAGTCCTTATGGAAAATGATGATTTGTTGAAAGTAAAAAATGTCTAAGAAATATACATATTTTTGCAGAGTTTTTTTTCATATATTTTTTAACATCCCTAAGGCCAAAACACTCAATTTGAACTTTTTCAGAATGGATTTTTTTGTTTGAAGAACAACTTGTTTGTAATTATTTTCATTGTACAACAGTTTTTAAATGCTCTACTATTATCTGTGAAGTCTGTATCACAATAAAAATTTGCTGTTTATTTGTTTTCTGAAAAGTATAATATCAGAATTAAGCACTGAACTAATCTTTTTCTTACTTTTTAAATAAGACATTTTTAATTTTATTTTTCTTCTGAGTGGGTAGTAAACATCCCAAAGTCCAACATTTGTCAAACAGATAATTGGATTACAAGACAGTGTGGTAAAATTTACTTTTATGAAGATAGCTGACTTAGAGCAATTCCAAATTGGAGGATTCTGCCTGCAAAATTGATGGTATCTGTGAAGGGCAAGCATTTTGCCATTTGTGGAAAGCAGTTTAGCAGGTCACTTCATGGTTCAGCAGGGCAAAGCAAAAGTGCAAGCCAGTGGGAGTAAAAGGATATTGAAGATCAGGAAAAATACTGTCCCAAGCACATTGAGTGATTTTTTAACAAGAATCTCCCCACAGGTAAACATTTCAGTGAGGGACATCACTCATTTTATGTAGAGCTGAGCACTTGTTTCCTAAATGCCACTTGATTGCTAAATGCTGAGGACAAATTAGTAGCATGCTTGAGAGAAGAAAATAATTAGGATTCCCATTGCTGTTCATGGAGGTCTTAAAGTGAAGCATCTGAGTCCTTAAATTCATAGCACACTTTTCTGCACTCATTTTCTGCTTTGGCATCCTCTTGTATCCCAGTGTTCTACACAATCATCTACACTTTCAGCTCATTCTTTTGAGGGATACAGCTTCTTCTTTTACATCTCTAATTTCCATATAAGTTAAGATAACTTATCATCTGTCAGGATGAAGACATGACAATTTTCCTGCTTTTTATGCAGATGACAAATACTGATATCCAGTGGGGTAATTCTGTATGGTTCTTTCACTGGATGCTGGGATGGAGCCCTGTGGGATCCCCTTAATTTGGAGGTGAGATACTGACTAAGAGAGATTACATCTTCTGGAAGATTTTGGTTCCTAAGTTATTTTAAGCATAAAAGTTCTTTCTCCTTTTCCAGTAGGAAAAGCGCATAATGGCTAATTAGGCCCTCAGGGATCAATTTTCAAAACAGTGTGCAGGAAGTGTGAGCACAAATCTTATTTGTTAATGGGCTTTGTGAACATACCTCCTGTGATTTTTCAAAATTTAGAATGGCAAAACAGCAACCTCATTGGAGAAGCAGGTTTAAATATATAGCATATGATGTCTTTTTCTTGGGGGCATTAGGCAGGTGACATACATTAAGGCCACAGAGTGTTTTTTGTGGTCATTATGCTTTACTTCTTCAAACCTTCAAACAGAACAAAATAACAATCTCTGCAGGCCTGTTGATGAAGTCAATCCCACAGTAGTTACCTAACTCCTCTTTACTTAAAGGAGGAAAGGCAACAAAAGACTAGTCCCTAATTTTTGGTGAGAAAAAAAAATAAACATTATTAAACACTTAAATGCAAATATTATGCAAGAATGAAATAACAAGAGAGCATATGGAGAGACTCCATGGTAATATTGGATCTAATTCTCTATTTAAACTGCTGGGAAAAGGTTCCTTTATATTGTGGAGGAAAATGCAATAAATGCATGTTACTTTTTAAATAATGTCAAACAGAAGGGGAAAAATGTGATTCATGAAATATGAGAATATTATAGTATGCTAATGGAATCAATTATTATAATTTATAGTAATACTGAAGGTCATGACTACAAGAAAGAATTTAGAGGTAGGTGGATGTGTTTGGAGACAGGGTGAAGCTGATTCAGGGTACATGCAGCTGTAAACTGAACACATTTGTTCAGTTTGGGTAATTTGTTTGGTGTTCTCTGGCAGCTTTCTGCTGTGGTACCTCATTTCTGGCCTGGACTGTAGGCAGACCACCTCAGGTTTGTCAGCACCTTCACATTTTAGTAGGTTTTAAAAGTTGAAATGAGGATCTGGATCCATGTGACTGAACACTGATAACACACCTGTGCATCAAGGAGTAGACACATCAAAACCTGTGTCTCAAAAATAAATGCTGCATATGCAGCCTATATCTTTATTAACTAAACACTATATATACATATATCTGTTCTAAAAAGTGTACAAATCAAAACGGCAAGAAGAATAAAGTAAAAAATTACATTTAAAATTCTTAAGATTTCATCATTTCTAAAAGACAGTCCATGCACTAAGGTCCTTACAATTGAAATAGAGAATATAAGGGTGTGCATCCTTTTCTGATTTTGTTAACAAAAATCAAACAGCAAATGTAAATTGAGCTTGGACTTCAGTAGGTCAATGAGGGTTTGCCATTACTTTCAGTGGAGTCAGAATTCTTCCCTAAATCATTTTTTCATGCATGCAAAATAAAATTGTAGCAGAAAATACATGTTAAATTTGCCAAACACCAAGCTGGTGACTTATCAGCACAAGTTCTTCATTCAGTTTTAGGCAGTTTTTGCTGATTATAAGACAGTCTAAAGAAATCAGCTCCTTCTGTGTTTTTCCAACTCCAAATGCATAATTGTGAAATTCACAAATCATGAACAATCACAAAATTCCAACTCACACTTGTTAATAAAAGCTTTTGATTTCAAATATTTGAAGCTTCTCTAAATGACAGTTTCTGTCCTGAGCAGAAAATGATTTGTTGTCTTAAATATTTCATAGCTCAAGTGGCATATTATCTAGAAAAAATTAGATTTCCCAGAGAAAATAAAAGATATTTAAAAATATGCGAGCACAGATAGTCAGTATAAATTGGTGATTTTATTTCTCAATGTTACTGGACAGTAGCCTAAAGTGGCATGTTTTATTCCACTAGATATTGTTTTGATCTAAGTGTAATTTTTTTCCTTCAGTGCACATTTAATGGAATAGTACAATAGTGTGAGAATATTTATGTTGTGGTACATGACTGGAAAGCTCAGAATGTGTATTTGTTGCAGTTCCATTGTTTACTACTGAATATCTAAATCCTGCCTTTCAGAATGAAATTTTAATTTTTTTTTAATATATGTTTACATTTGGTAGAACAGATTACAAAAGTGAAAGGATCATTACCGCTAAATAAAAATTATGCAATTAAGTTTTAATTTTAAATAATTTGCTTTCAAAGACAAATTTGTACCTTACAAATCCCCTATATTTCCAACAAAGACTGGCTAGGATGTCACTTATGATAATGACACACTCAAATCATCCTGTAAGTCAGTCCAGTTTAAGGGAGGTTCTCATAAAAGGAATGATTACTGGAACTTTAAAATCACCTAGCATCAGAGTGAATAATTTTTTTTAGCTATATATTTTTTTTATTTCAATAAATTTCATATATAATTTTCTAATTAATCTTTTTTTGGTTCTTTTCTGCTTTTGACCTTTGACTGCCAGAACTGATAAACAATCCCCTCTCTTAGATACTGCATGCACAGACTATAATTTTTGATCTATATATGATTATGGAAACAGTCTACATGGAATAAATATTTAATAACATGTCTTCCATGTGGGCATTCCTATTTCAGGATGGGAGTAATATTTTTTTTCCTAATATAGCTACTAGATTTGTAAGTATATTATGTCTAGCTAGTCTCCTTCATAAAAATTCTTATGGGGTCATTGTTGCAGCAAAGATTTTGGAGTTTATGTGTTTTTCATATATTTTTTGGAAGAGATGCACCACAGATAAACTGAAAGGAGAGTCCTTCCTCCTCCTATCTGGGATTCTGTTAGAGGTGCACACCAAAGTTTCTGCTTTTTTCACACAAATCATTACAGCTTACAGTTGCACACCTAAATTTAATACAAACAAAAATATTTCAAGGTTTGAAGCACATTGCCAGTAGATTATATGGTTTTAGTTCCCATCACTGCAAAATTGAGATGACTGTTTCTTTTGCATGTAACCCATACTCTATGCACATTTTTTTGCTCTCTCTCTTACCAACTGTTTACAGGGCCAAAAAACATCACCCCTTCATGTTCCTGGTGACTTGCAATAATCCTTTCCTGTAGTCTATAGATTTTTAAAATTTAATTTAGCAAAGACTTGAATGGGTAAAATATCTCAACTTTTCAAAATATCCCAACTTGTTCCCTTATGAGTTCTTAAGCCATTTTAAGCATCCTATCATAGATTCACAGAACTGTTGAGATTGGAAAAGGCCTCTAAGGTCCTGCAGTCCAACCATTAACCCAGCACTGCCAAGTCCACCACTAAACATGACCCTAAGCACCACCTCTTACATGTATTTTGAATGCCTCTAGGGCTGGTGATTTAACCACTTGCTTAGGCATCCTGTTCCACTGCTTGACCACTCTTTCCATGGAAAAATTTTTCCTAATACTGAATCTGAACCTTCCCTGGCACAACTTGTGGCCATTTCCTATCATCCTATCACTTGCTACCTGGGAGAAAAGGCTGACCTCCAGCTGGTTACAACCTGCTTTCAGGGAGTTGTAGAGAAGGATTAAGGTCCCCTCTGAGTCTCATTTTCTCCAAACTTCTGCTCCCTCAGCAATTTGTGCTCCAGACCCTTCTCCAGCTCCATTGCCCTTCTCTGGACATGTTCCAGCACCTCAGTGTCCATGTTGGAGTGTTGTGCCAGTGCTGAGTGCCAGGGGACAATCCCTGCCCTGCTCCTGCTGGCCACACCATTGCTGATCCAGGCCAGGATGCCATTTGCCTTCTTGGCCCCCTGGGCACACTCTGGCTCTTGTTCAGCTGCTGTCCACCAGCACCCCTAGGCTTTTTTCCACTGGGCAGCTTTTTAGCCAGTCTGGAGCACTGCATGGGGTTGTTGTTACTCAGGTGCAGGACCTGGCACTTCACCTTGAACTTCATGCAGCTGACCTTGACCCATAAATCCAGCCTGTCCACATCCCTCTGAAGAACCTTCCCACCCTCCAGCAGATCAGCACTTCCACCCAGCTTGGTGTTTTCTACAAACTGATTGATAAAGATATTGAACACGACTGACCCCTAAACTCAGCCCTGGGAGCATCACTTATGTCCAACAGGATGCAACTTCATTTTCCACAACTCTTCCCTGGCCATCCAGACAGTGTTTTCGACAGGGAGCAGTGCTTATCCAAGTTATAAAAAGCCAATTTCTCCAGAGGATGCTGTGGAAAATGGTGTCAAAGGCTTTACTAAAGTCCAGAGAGGTCACATCCACAGCCTTTCTGCCATCTACTAAGTGGGTCACCTTGTTGGTCTTAGTCTGCATGGGAGACGTCGTCTGTATTTTTTGGTCTGTATCTGACCACCCCAAAAAACATCTTTCAAAGATAATAATTATTTTTATTGCTAACAATTGCAAACACAATTTGTGCTCTTCTCCCTTGAGTCAGTATTACTTCTAAACTTCTGAAAGTTAGCTGCCAAATCTACTACCTTACAGAGACCTTCCACCACTGAGAGTTTTTTGCCTGCCTGCTGTTCCCCTGTGCTCATTCTAGTTTTCTAACACTTATCTCTGGCAGTTTGTCTGCTTTCTATCTTGCCTAAGGTGCCCAAATCTTTTCTACTACCTTTCCCAGAAGTTTTTTTTCTATCTGACCCTGTATGCCAGAAGGGCCCTTCAGAAAAACTCTTTTCCTGCCACCTTGCCACCTGCCAGAGCAGAGCTGGATTTTGTACTGAGCTTGTTAAGAACTAATTGTTTAGTATTAATGCAGTATAACCAGGTTTTAAAATACTTTTGCTAGCCTTGAATAATTTCTTACTGTGTATTCTAAAGATATCATAATTTCCTAAAGTGACAATTGAGCTTCCTGTACCTGTATGAAGCACCCTTTACAGTGATTCTTCAAGTTCCTACTTTGTCTTAAAAACATAAGTGCCTTAGGAAATGCTGATAAGTGCACTCAGGTACTTTCCTAAAGGCACCAATGTGTAAATGCTGTGACCCTGTGTGACAAGAACAGCTGCAGGGAGGGGCTTCCTGGGCTCTTGCTATCACTGAAACCTCACTATTTGTCAAAGGAATAAATACAATAAAATGAGCATTAGGACATAACAAATGCTAGTTGGGGCCATGAATTTTGACAGGATGAACAGCTGAAAGTCAAATTCTAATTTATCCTCCTGAATAAGGTCTGTTTATTATAGGCACATTGTAAGTTTGGCCTAATGTTTATGCATTGCTGAAGTTTGGGACAAATGGGACCCAGAAGCATTAATTTGTAATGTATTGTAGTGAAGGAAACACCTTGGTGCTGAAGTGTATTGATTATTTTGCCTTTCTAGGAAAACATCTTTGATCAATTAATTACCTTGCTTAGATATTACTCCATAAATTACAATTACATTTGAATAAAACCTGGTACTTATCAAAGATGAAAACTGATTTTTTTTCTCATGACCTTAGATATCCAATTTCTAGAAATAGTACTAGTGCATTTCCTCCATTAGAGACTGTACAATATTTAAAGCCAACAATAAATTTAAGAAAATATGAATAAAAAGAAGTGAAAATTAGATAAAAAACTTTGCTATGTCAATCCCTCAGGTTTATCAGACAACTGTGGATTCTGAACTCAATCTTCATTCTCCAATTACATTTAGCAGAAATAAAATGATTACTTAGTTGATAAACTGGAGAGTGTACTTGGAAATAAATTTTAGGTTTTATATCTTTGGAAGTAGGGGCAATTTTGGGACTTGAATGTAAAATTTTGTGTATCTTTCAGGATTTTTTAAACTATTCTTATGCAACTAGTGTATTTTTCTTTCAGTATATCTGTTAATAGTTGTATTTGACACTGAAATGCTGTGTGGTTCTTAAAGAACCACTTACTTTTAGAGAACAGTATATATAAAGAAAAAAGAAAGAGTGGAGTAGAGATTACTATCTGATCTTTCAGGGAAATAAACTTCTAAAAATATCGCCCTCTAATTTTCTTTTAAAGCAGCCTCAAGGAAGAAAATGTATGTTGCATTTGTCATATCACAAGAACCCTAAGGCATAGTTTGCACCAAAGCTGTGCAAAATGTCAGGTGGGTCACCTGAGTCACTGCTCTTCTAAAGTTTAAACTCTGTCTCTCAAGATAACATCAGGATATTTTAAATTTCAAAATAATTAATGCACAAACTTTGTTAGCATTTCTCTGTGTAAAATCCTGTAAATATGTCATTGTGTACATGGTAAGATAGCTTTTACTGGCTGTTTTTAATGCAGTGGTTAAAACCTTACCATTCTCAAGATTTTTTTTTTTAATAAGTAGTGAATGCAACTGAAATTTGGGCCATTAGGGTTTATTGATTCTGCTCTTTCATATGTCAGCTTCTGTTAGCATATCCCAAGGCACAGAGCTCTGGTATCATCAACATCAGAGGAAAGACTTGAAGAAAGTTGTCTTCACAAAATATGCTGTGTCATTCTCCACTTATTTGATTTTGAGCAGGAATGTCTGCTCCTCAGGTTATTTTTGCCTCCTGGAGGCTGCCTTGAGGGAAATACAGCAAAAGCACAAAGGTGTTTTCCAGAGGAAGAAGTTCCATCTTCATTTGAGTAGTCTTTAGGTAAAGGTGAAAGTTATGTGGGGCTGCATGACTTGGGCCAAACATGCACAGATCAAAACTTAGGTAATTCTGGATCATGTCTAAAGCAAGTTATGGTATTAAAGGATTAATCCATTTTCTAAAAGTCCATCTCCAAGAGGGCAAATTTTTCTTGATGCAGTAGAGCAGCTGCCATATTGGTTGCCAGAGGGGTGGGAATGTTTAATAGACATTTAAAATTTTAGATTGCTCTGGCTCCATGTAGAAGTTTGAGCTGTAAAATAGTGAAATGACAAAAATGGCATAAAGTCCTGATGTCTCCACCTGGAAGGATGCAGATAATTGAGTTGGACTGAGTTGCTGGAAGCTTATCATCTCAGTGCACTTTACAGCAAAATTAATATGCAGCCAGAAATCCTTGCATCCTAACAAAACTGTGCACTTTTATAATACAATGAATCTCAGCATTTCCAAGGAAGCTTTCAAGCAGGATGTAACTTTTATGTAAGAAAGATGTTCTGTGGGCTGGAACATCATACAACACTTTCCAGGCATACACACACACACACACACACACACATACATATATATATAGACATCTGTTCAAAGATAAAAAGTGTGTGAATTATTATAAATTTTAAGCTGGTGTAAAAGATTTCAGGAAGTCTGTGACTGAATAAAAGGTCTTGGTGTGGGGGCAGGAGTGTACAAATTGTGCTAAGGAGAGTCTCACCTCACAGTCAGATCCTCAAACACCATGGCATTACAGATGCAAATGGGAGCTTCACAATGTGGTTCACAACTGGCCACTGATCCCAAAATATAAGAGGGAGACAACATAAAATTATGGAGTTCTAATCTTGCTTAACCTGATAGGCAAGAATTAATTTATAACATAGGAAAGACAAAGTCATTAGCTGGTCTTGGATTTAGTTTTGGAAAAGACATTTAAAACAAGCATTCTGACTACTTTGGGATAAAGTGAGTATGAGACCACACTGAGATCTTGATACCAACTGCCTTTTGTAGAAGCTACTCCTCAGATTAGTATGAGTAGCTGAAAATTTTTTTGCTCTGTTGCAGGATAAGGTAAAACATATGAGAATATTGCAGTTGTTTCTGTACTGGGGTTTTCAATCTGGCTAAAGACTTGGAGAACACAGTTGGAGAAGTCTCTCTTGTCTCACATTTGCAAGAGGAAGGCACTG
Organism: Peucedramus taeniatus; assembly: GCA_013400575.1. NCBI lineage: Eukaryota > Metazoa > Chordata > Aves > Passeriformes > Fringillidae > Peucedramus > Peucedramus taeniatus. The sequence continues at coordinate 34,161 of WBNO01018782.1, forward strand.
TCAAACGCCTTCAGACTGCGTAGGGGATAAAAGGCACTGATGGTTTGAAGCTATGTCATGCTCAGTAAACACCCACAGGATGGTATGCATGAGAGATATCCTACACAGAGCTCTGGAAAACTTGGGATGATTTCAGCAGCTCCTCCAGGTCTGTATGTGACAAAATCAAAACCTGGGAGCCTGTCACAAGCTGTACCTACACAGCAGTGACTGAATACAGTGAGGAGTTACCTTTAAGCCCTGCTCAGCCTTAGAGGAAACAGTCCAGGACAGAGCAGCAAAATGAATTTTTTCATTAAGCACTTTATCATGATTTTTGAGGCAGAGACACATGCTTTCTACTCCGTAGACAACACCAATATTTTAATTAATTATATCAAATTATATAACCTAATTCAGATGTCTTTCATTACACCAGGCATAACCAAGTGATAGGCATTTAAAAAAAAAACAAACCAAAAAAAAACAAAAAAACCTCACCAGAAATAAGGACATTCCCATCAGCCCCTAAGGAAAGGTTTCAAAGAAACAGATTGAATTCCAGACACATGATGAAAAACTCCATTGATTTTAGTGGGGTTGCTCTAAAAACTTCTATCTTAAACCAGGTCAGAATCTGGCCCTTTTTTCAGCTATACATTCAACAGAAAAATAGAAGCAAAAATTTCACAGCAGTGATTGAAGGTGGGATGTTGGTTACTGAGGAAAAAGCATATCTGGGAAAGCTGCAAAAAAAGAAACTGTTTTCATAATACACATATTTGAAAAATCATTCCTAAAAATTTAATATCTTGCAGTATTTTTACTATGGTTTGCAATGTAGGAAAAGTTCTCTTTGAGGAATTCCATATGACTTTGCAATCCACATCAACATATCATTTCCTTTTCAATCTATTTAGTGATGCATTCATCAAAGGTTTAGGTGTTGAGATTTTGTGCAGCCTGGAGAACTCTGTGAAAAAACTGTTGAGAGATATATATAGCATAGTGCATGTGGAGGAAAGGGTATGGGGAAAAAGCATGAAACCCTGTGTTTCAGCAACAACAAAATTCTACTTAAGTAGGTATGAAAATCTTGTGGTTTGAAAAAATATGGTAGAGAGAAAGCAATGTCACATAGTGGATTTGCATTGGATATGCAGCTTACAATGCCAGATCATCCTTTGGTTTTTCCATAAAAGAAAAATGTAGATACGATTAAGTATATGCATGGTACCAACATTAATTTAAGAATAAGTTAAGTGGTTCTGGATCAGGAAATTAGATTATAATGAACTCAATGTGATTTCATTGAGGTAAGAGAAATTTAAACTTGATAACTATTTGAAAGAAGAATAGGTAATAAGTTAGCATTCTGTTTCCCTGGAGGCAAAAGAGCCCTGACAGGACTGTTTCTCTCATTAAAAGCTGACATGACTTTGTCCTAGATTATTTGCTGGCTTTGCTAGAGAATTTGCAGTTATCTGACACACATGTTCTTCAAATTCCTAATGGATGAAAAGTCTAATTAAGTATATACGAATACATTTCAATCTCTCCATGGTACTGTTGGAGTGGAAGTTCACTAAACTGTTTTTAAACCAGATCTAATTCAGAACTGTTGGTCATAGGACCTTATAATTCAAGCTACCTATTTGTAAAGGAAAGTGTCAAAATACCCCATCACTTTGGAAAAGGGAGCAGCTATAGGATAATCACTCGTATTGGGACAGATCTGAATGCACTATAATCACTATAATCCTACCAAGTTCCTTTTTTTTTTTAATTTTAGGTTCTAAATTATTTTATGAAGTTGTTGCAAATTGGATGCTCGACTTGAAAGTTGAATGCATTTCTAATTGTTTAATTCATTTTTATTTGTCTTTTCAATGAAATAAGACCTATATTGACCTTAAAAACTGAGGTAGTAAAATATGAATTGGATTTGCACTTAGACCTATGGACAACTATTACTGTATCTACAAGTAATTAATTTGGAGTGCTGATCAGTAAGATGCACGTTAGAGTTTAAAAGTAACTATCAGAACATTTGATTTTAGTTCATCTCCATGCACAAAATCCTTTCAACCTTAAAGTATATGTTAAAAGTCAATATTAGAGTAAATATAAAGAGTCCAGTAATTTCCTTACTAATTTATATTTCTGTACTCCCATATGTGACCTTTCCATGACTCAAAGCAATTTCTTGGGAGGATGTTGTCTGAAATTCACAACATGAAAAATGCTTTCTAGATGATTACCTACTCTAAACAGATGAACAAACAAGCAAGGAAAAAAAAGTTCCAAGCATTTTGACAGAAGATTTGAGGAACATTTGGAGACAAGATATAATTAGAAGGGTCTGACCTTCTGCAAATTGTGAACACTTTGCAAGTATGTAACTTTTATGAAGTCTTACATAGTCAGATTTATTTAGAATTTTCCACTATTATTAATCATCTATCAAAGCCCCAAGGGCAGGATAGAAGAGTTAGTTTGGTTGCTGTGTTATGGGCTTGCAGGCTTTTTCAGGGGCTGTTCTTTGCACCCTTTTCTCTGTGTCCCCACACTCCTTGCCCTTGCTGTCTCTCTGGAATGAGATTCCCTAGGAAATGCACCAAGCTGGCAGCAGGGGAAAGAGATACAGGTATTTGTAAGGCATTGCCAAATCTGACTGGTTCCATGAGCTCTCTTCAAATTTAGATACAGCACAGGCTGAATTTTGTCTCTAGAGCCTTACACTGAAAGTCTGAACTGAACATAGACTGATATTTTAATTCCACAAATACACAGTATAAGGAGCACTGAGTATTTGCAGTTTATATAATTATATAACCAAGTCTCTGAGAGAGAGCTATAATCTTCCTAAACATTAATACTTATAAAGAGCTCTAAGTTACCATAGAATTTGGAAGAACCAAACAATCACAGAAGCTGTAGGGAAGAAAAACACCTATTTTCTTAATGTTGTTTAAGAATTGAATCTATTTTTGATTTCTCGTCTCCATTCTCTTCTGTGTTAATGTTATTTAGCACTTCTGAGGAAAACTGACTTTGAAGCACTAACTCCTGACCTTCTCACAGTTTCTTTTTCTTCATCTCTTCTGTTTTTATTGTTTTTCCTCAATTCTGCCTTAATTAGAAAGACATTTTACTATCTGGGTGTACTTGTGTTAGCAGTGCTTATGACAATGTGTTCTTCTGGACATCGTTAAGGAATAGCTCAAGTGCTTTTCTCTAGTGATGGCTAAAGGTTCAGTCCAGTTCATGGAAGTAATTGGTTCTTTTTCTCATTAGTATCAGTGTTTACTGGGTGAGATTTCAATCCACTTAAGTCATTTGTCTCCCAGCAGATGATGTAGAACATCAATTCAGGGAGAAAAGAACATATGAAGGAAAATGGATTTGCTGTTTATGATTTTAGAATTCTTTTCAGAGCTTCCCTAAATGTGGCAGAAAGCTGAATCAGGGGCACTGGTATATAAATTCCCTAAAAAAAGTTATTCAGAAATTTCTAAATCATTTATTAATTAACAGCTAGGTACTGTGTGAACATTGCTCTAAACTTACGTAAGACATAAAACTTGTTTTATTTTAGGTTGAAAGAAAACAACTTTTCTTTTTAAGATCAATATTTTCAGAAATGCCATTTTGGGTATGCTTTCCAAACTGTCTTGACAAACACAAAAAAGATTCTAACAAAATACAAGTTAAGTTTGCAATTAATACTGAATATAATATTTGCAAGACCACTGTACTTTGAAAGTTAATTTGTAATCCTTTGACATTGTTGAGCACGTTTCCTCCTAAGGGCAGACAGAAAGCCAACTGCATTTGACCACATTTATCTGGGCAAATCCTTCCTGTCAAGAGAAACATTAGTCTATATACAGTCCTGCATTTCAAATTGTAATTTAAACTGTTCATTAATGAATTCACTATTTTCATGGCACCCACTATGTTTGTTTTTTTTTTTTCCTTTATTATCAGAATTTTAGGCCTTACATATGTACTTCAAGATAAGTGAAGATTTTGTGCAGTAGCACATAGGTCAAACTGGTGCTTAATCCATGGCTATGTTCCCCCTGGGGCTCTCATGTCAAACTTCAAACAAGTCTGAATAAGAGAATCAATTAAAGGAAGGTAGAACACAATAATTTTGAAGCTAATCTCTCATTTTTTAGTATTTTTTAAAATAAAACCTACCCTTTT
>WBNO01018783.1:0-10682 GCA_013400575.1 Peucedramus taeniatus
GGATATGTTTTGTTTTGTTTATTTTTATTTTGTTTGGATGTTTATTAATTTTTAATTATATCGCAGTTTCACGAGTTGTGAGTTTTGTAGTACTTTGCTAATTTAAAAATGGTGTTGTACCTCTTTTTTTAATAAGGTTTATTTAAGGCTAGACTGTTTAATTAGGAAATAATACTAAAATAATTTTTATTTTTAACTTAATAACTATTTTATAGCAAATTTTTAACTTAACTAATTTTTAACTTAGTATTTCTGGCTTGTAATGTGGATTATTTTATTTAATTACACAATACTACTTAAACCTATGAAGAAGGAGGTGAAGAAGAAGGACTAGTTTTTGGTTTTAAACTTTTATTTTCTTTTATATATATTACTACATTCTAAAACCTTAAACTTTAAGTTTTCTACTATGTGACATTACATACTTTTATTTTGTGACCAAACTGGTCCCAAAATGCACTCCTGGGCATGGGGTCTCTCCCTTGGATCAGTTCTGCTCCATTTGCAGNTTTAGCCCATGCACTCCCATCCTTGTTTTTCTCTCTTCATTCCACGTTGTTTGTGCTCTTGGGCTGAGATTTGGATCATTTGTCCTTGGTCCCCAGCTGGAGCAGGAATTGTTTTGTCTCCCTGCTCTGTGCAGAAAGCTCAGCATCCCCTGATATGAAGCTCAGAACTGCACACTAAAGCAGCACAGAATCTGAAAAATAGAAAAGCTAAACCTGAGGCATCAGGGATGGGCTCCCAAAAAGTGTCCTTGGTGTTGAACATCACTGGGGAGGGGGAGGAAGGCGAGGACAAGGCTCAGAGCAGCAAGGAGGGCCATGGGGAGGCGTTTGGATCCACAGGGATGGGTGCTCCTTGCACTGACCCCCCGAGCACCCAAGATGTGGGATGGGCTTGAGGAGGGGACAGCGAGGTGACAACAGCAGTGAGAGTGTGAGAGAGCTCCTCATCCCCCCACTCCTCCCACCCTGGCGAGGGAATCTACATCCCAGGGGTGATTCCTGTGGGATCCCCTCCCTGATGTGGCTCCTGGGCCACCCAGCCTGGCCGGGGTGTCCCGCAGCACCACGGTGCTGGTGGCATACCTGATGACAGTGACAGAGCTGGGCTGGGAGAGCTGCCTGGCTGCCACCAGGGCCGTGCGCTCCTACGCCAGCCCCAACGCCGGCTTCCAGCAGCAGCTGCAGGAATACCAGAGCACCCTGCTCCAGGAGGTGAGGTCCCTTCAGGTGCATTTTGGAGGGGTTTGCAACCAGGCATGGCTGCTTTGCATGCAGCTCTCTGCACAGCCAGCTGTTGTAAAAAAAACCTGACCCTTCGTGGTATGGAGAATGATGGTCTGGCTCTGTGTGATCTGAAGGTTGTTTTATTATTTTATGATACTATATGATGTTAAAGAAAACTATACTAAAGAATAGAGAAGGATCCTTACAGAAGGCTAAACAGATAATAATGAAACTCATGACTCTTTCCAGAGTCCCTGACACAATTCTTGTGACCATTGGTCAGTGATTGAAAACAACTCACTCCAGAGCCCAGCCAGGCTCAGCACTTCAGGTAAACAATTCCTAACCCATTCCACATGAGCAAAACACAGGAGAAGTGAATGAGATCAGGATTATTTCCCATCTCTGGGTCCTCTCTCTGCCTTTTCAGCTTCCCAGGATAAAATCCTGACTGAAGGAATTCTGTTCAGTGAAATGTGAGGAGCACAGCCAGCTGTTTGCCCCAGCTGGATTTTGGGGATGTCATTTATCACCTGAGGATTTGGGGGTTTGCGTGCAAAAACGAAAAGAAAAAAAAGAAGTGCCTTGATATTGTGTGAGTGCACTTTAAAAAGCTCCTAAAAACTGAAAACCCTAAACTTGTTTTCTCCAGCTGGGATGCAGTGGGAGGGATGGGAGAGCAGTTTGTCCCTTGGGAAGCTCAGGAAGGAGCTGGGCCAATTCCCTGGAATGCAGCACAGAGAGGGGGAGTGGAGAGGGAGGAAGGCTCTGGTGAGGAGTTTTGGGATGTCTGGGCATCCCCTGCTCTCAGGTGACGGGCAGGAACACGTGTGGGTGGAGAAATCTCCTATTTCCTCCCCAAAACGAGGTGGGGCAGCAGGTTCTGGGGGAGCAGGAGCTCAGGCTGGATGGGTTCCCAGCCCCTGCAGGGGAGGGAGGATGGAGCAGAGCCGAGCTGGATTCCAGCAGCTGAGAGAGCACTTAGTGCAGAGGTCAGAGCTGCACTTTTGACCTGGAAAGCCTTGGAAAGCAGAGGGAAAGGCCTTGAAAGGCAAAGGGAAAGACCTTAAAAAGCAAAGGAAAAGGCTTTTAAAAGCACAGCTCCCACCTGGCTCTCCAGCTGCCTCCAGCTTCCCACTCTGGACTCTGCTCCTTCACCCATCCCTGGGCTCCCAAACTTCCCATGGGACACAGACAGCTCTGCAAGGAAAGGGAAACCCTGGAAAAGATGTGTTCAAGGGATGTCACAGCTCCTGTCACCCCTAAACTCGGTGCCACCCACAGAGCCCACCATGCAATGGCCCTGTGGCAAACAGGAGCCTGTGCTCCCTCTGAGCCCTCGGGGGGATTCCTGTCCTCAGGGACAGCCCCTGACACTGGCCCCAAGGCTGAAAGTGTAGGGGTAAAATGTTTCTAAAATCGTGGGGTATTCAGGGGAGTTAGAAAGAGGAGTTGGGCCTGGGAAAATGTTAGGCTTTACTGTTGTTAAGTGTGGTGATTGCTTGGTAAGTGGATATAATTATTGTTTAATTGTAACAGGAATCATGAGGAATGATGTTTGGGGGGTTTGATGGGAGTTACAAAATCCATGCTTGGATGAAATCAATGTATACAATAGAACAATATAAGTTTAATAATTAATATGTAATTATATAACAAGAAGGGTATAAAAACATGTTCATCCCANAAATGTTCATCCTGAACCCATGTCAGAGTCAGATTTGGGTTTATACCCCTGACACCCAGAGTTCTTCAATAAAAGGATATAAAAACATATTCATCCTGAGCCCATATTGGAGTCAGATTTGGGTTTATGCCCTGACACCCAGAGCTCTTCAATTAAAGGGTATAAAAAAATGTTCATCCTGAACCCATGTCAGAGTCAGATTTGGGTTTATACCCCTGACACCCAGAGCTCTTCAATAAAAGGTTATAAAAAAATGTTCATCCCAAGCCCATGTCAGAGTCAGATTTGGGTTTATACCCCTGACACCCAGAGCTCTTCAATAAAAGGGTATAAAACCATGTTAATCCTGAACCCATTTTGGAGTCAGATTTGGGTTTTTGCCCTGACACCCAGAGCTCTTCAATAAAAGCACCTGCACAGAATCATCCTGTGCTGATGTGTTCTGCACACCAACCAGGCCAGCCCTGTCCCCAAGGCCAAGTTCCCTTCCCGGGTGCTGTCACATGAGGGATGTGGCTCTGCCCCGTTATCACCAGCTGGCAGAAACGCCCCTGGAGGAGGGTGGAAAACGCTCCTGGGGATTACAAAACACCCGCGGTGCTGGAGATTCCCTGCGGGGCTTCCCCTGGCAGGGCCAGCTCTCCCCAGCCCTTCCCACGCTCTGGCCCAGCACAAACCCTGGTGAGGGGTTTGCTGTGCCCTCCCTCCATCCCAGTTATTCCTCCTGCTCCCAAAATCCATGCAGGAAGCCACAATTTCCTCCCTTTCCCTTCGAAGCTGCTTTTCCATCACCTCACAGCTTTGCCAGTGGCTTTGCAGCCCTTTCCCTGGAGCACCCAAGGCACAGCTGAGCGTGGACATGCCTGGATGTGTTTTCCTGTCTGTGGGATTTAGCAAGAGCTGCCTTTTCCTTGAAACTCCCACTTTGTTCAGTGATGTCAGCACTGGCCAGGGAATGGCCCTCGTGGGTGGGAAGCCTCAATCCTTGGCGGTTCAAACCTGTGAGGAACCTTCTGGGGACCTCCTGGGGCTGTGGTGCCTCAGTTTCCTTCATCTCAGGGAGCTCAGATGGGAGGAGGGAATGGGGAAGATGCTCCAGCCTCGCTGCTGGAGCGTGCAGCTGTGGTTTCAAGCTGGCAAACGGGGCTTGTCCAGGCTGGAGGGATAAAGAAGGAAGGAAGGGACCAAGAGCAGCAGCAGGATGAGGGGTAAGGTCAGAAAAGGAAGTCAGTGGGCACAGGCAGGACAGTGTGGATGTCACAGAGGGCACAGATGGGCATTCTGTGACAGACCTGTCCCCTGTGCTGCTGGCACACCATGGCCAGGCTGCCTGGGTGCTCCTGGCCTGGGAGGAGGAGGAGGAGGAGGAGGAGGAAACGGGCTGGAACCACTTCTTGCCCTGGTTTAGAGGAAATGCCTGGCAGCTTCCCCCATCTCCCACCCTCCTCCCTGGCCGGTGGGAGCTGCTCCCAGCCTGGGTGCTGAGCCCTGCTGGGTGCCAGGCAGCCCTTCCCAAGGAGCTCCATCCCTCTGGAGGGTTTGCACAGAAAAGGGATGTTCCCCCATGAGATCCCGCCCCAAATCCTGTCCCAAACCCTTTAGGCTCACTTCCCAGGGGCTGTTTTCTCTCAAGGAACACAGGTCTGGCTCTCAGGGCTGCCCTGCTTGCAGGTGGCAGTCGTGTGACAGCCCTGCTGTGGGAGGGAGTGGATTTGGGAAATCCAGACATTCCCAGTGGAAATCCCCCCTGCCCCAGCTGATTTCCCCTGGCTGCAGGAGAGGATGATACCACCAGGGTCACTCTAAAACTTTTTTCCCCTTGTGGCTGATCCAGTGCTGAGCTGTCAATCCAGCATCCCAAACTTTTTCTGGGAATTCGGTGGCTCCTGCCCATTCAGGAGGCCAAATCCACCTCACCCTGGGGGTGCCTCACGGGAGCTGCCTCCCTCTCCCCCTGGATCCCCTGGCTGCATCCCATCCCTGTCCCTGTCCCATCCCAGGGCTCCAATGCTCCTCTCCCCACTCCTTGCACCCACAGGCGCCTCCATCCTTTCCTCGAGGTGTTTGGTGTTTCTGGGTGTGCTCCTACCACTCACCCCAATAATTCCTTGCTGGAACAGCTGGATCCCAGCTCCTCAGGGAGCCCCTGTGAGCCCTGGAATGGTGAATCCTGGCAGAGCTGCCCCTTCCTGCCCACCCACCCTCCTCTGTGCTGCAATCGGGGCTGTCTGGCTCTTTCCTCATCCCAGCAGTAACGGGAACAGTTTCTCTGGATCATCCCTTGCTTCCAGGGATGATCCTGCTGCCAGCTGGCCCCTGGCCACCAGGATGCTCCTGCCTCCAGAATGATCAGGATCAGTGGAGTGAGAGGCTCCCCACAACCTCCCCATGGGCTCTGACATCAAACCTGCCCCACCTTGCGAGGGCCAGCTCGGCTTGTGGGGAAAAAAAAAGCTTTGGGAAGCATTCCTTATGGGAATTCAGGCACATGAGGAGCAGCAGCAGCTTCTTGGCAAGGAGGAATAAATAAAGCTGCTGTCCCAGCTGCAGCCAGTGTGGGAAGCTGAGTGCTGCCAGCTCTGTGCTGGGGATGTGGGGAGTGATGGGATGAGGGATCCACTGCATCTGTGGGGTGCTGAGTGTCAGCTCCTGTGGGATTGGGACCTTTCTGCATGCTGGGAGTGCTGGGATGGGGGATCCACTGCATCTGTGGGGTGCTGAGTGTCAGCTCCTGTGGGATTGGGACCTTTCTGCATGCTGGGAGTGCCGGGGCTGGAATTGCTTTGCTCGCTGCTTTCCGCCGGAGCTGCCGCAGCCCTGCTCTCTCTCTCTGGAGTTTCTCCCTTTTCAGGTCACCCTGACACCCTCTCCTGGCTTTCTCCTGGCAGTACCGAGCCTGGATCCGCCGGGATTATGGCAGGAACCCCTTCCAGGACCAGCAGGAGCTGCAGATCCTGCTGGGCCAGCAGCAGCTGGGGAGCAGGGATTGCTCCTGGCTCCGCTGCCCAGCTCCCACCTTGCCTCCTCCCTGCCACGATGGATGAGCAGACAAGCAGCCAGGCTGTTCCCAGGCAGGCCCTGGGGCTTGGAAAACTCAGTTTTCCCTTTGCCAAGCACCTCCAGGGATTCCTGTTAGGGCACAAAGCTGCCAGCAGCAGCGAGGGCTCCAGGGCTGGAGCAGGGGGACAGGACCCACAGACCCCCCATCAGTGCCAGCTGCAGGGAAAGGGTGGCACTGCCCTGCTCTGTCCCATTCCCCCATTCCCCATGGATTACAGCCACTTCTCCATCCTCAGAGCAGCAGCCAGGCCTGTCCCTCTCTCCTCATGGCAATACCTGGGCTGGCAGGGCACGGGAAAGGTGATGCAGACCTTGGGAATCCAAGGTGGGAGATGGAGAGAGGCCACCTCACCCTCTGCTTCCCTGAGGAAGGAGGGGTGAATCCCGGGATGTGGGGGTGCTCTGAGCCTCAGCTGGCACCCAGTGGGGTGGGGAGGGGGGCTGGAGGTGTTTTGGGGCTGCCCCTTGCTGTGCATGTCCTTGACAGGTGAATATCTGGCATTTTCCTTATCCCAACCTCAGGGATAAGGGGAAAAGTAAATCCAAATTTACCTCTAATCTGGCATTTTCCTTATCCCAACCCCAGGGATAAGGGGAAAGGTGAATCCAAATTTACCTTTTGTCTGGCATTTTCCTTATCCTAACCTCAGGGATAAGGGGAAAGGTGAACCCAAATTTAGCTTTTATCTGGCATTTTCCTTATCCCAGCCCCAGGGAGGGGGGAATCCAGCAGTGCCTGTCCCACTGCCTCCATCCCTGGAGCCAGAGTGGGTTTGGGATTTCCCTGGGCCCCATCTGAATGTCCCTGCTTGCCAAAGAAACCAAAAGCTTGGTTGGATTCACTCAGCCCATGGACCAGTTTAACTCTTTCCCTCTCCAAAAGCCTTTTTAATACCTAAACCCCGTGGCCATGTCCAGTTTTCCATCCCAAACTTGGATTGTGCTTTTCCAGAGCTTTCTTTGGCAGGAATTCCCCCATCTGCCCTCCAAGGAGGGTCCCATCCCATGGATTCAGCCCTTCCACATGAGAACCTTCAACCCTTCCGTGCCATCTCGGCCTTTTGCTATAAATACCCTGTTTGTCCACTCAAAAATGTCTGTTCTGCAATTCCTTCTAAGAAAAATGGGATTAAAAACATTTCTAGGAATTCTTTTGATGAAGATTTTTGGGTACTCATGGTGTGACAGCACCAGGGGTGACTCACCCAGCTCCTAATAAAGAAGAGAGTGATTAAATCCTGAGGGTGCCTGGACTTGATTTGTGGTGATCCTGGTGGGAATACAGAGATGGACTGAAATTATTGCCCTGCTTCCCATTTTCTTGGTGAGAACCACCAGCAAAACAAGAAGTTTTAAATATTCCATGTTTAGCCATGATGTATGGAACTCCAGGGGGAAAAAAGGGGTTTTTTTTTCCCATTTATTTAGATGGAGAAAATGAATGAAAAGCAATTAATGAGATGGAGGAGTTGATGGAGTGGGCTGGAGGGAGGCTGAGCAATCAGCTCAGGGATCAATACTGGATTTAAAGCCTCTCTTTTCATTTCAGGAAGCAGAAAAATGGAACTGGCACTCAGGAAGAGAAAAGAGAAGAAAGTGGGAGTTAATAGGAAGTCATTGGAGATGGGTGATAAGCAGAGATTAGATGTGCAGGAGGGGTGATAAGCTCCACAGCCCGGGGTTCAAACGTTCCCAGGGAACCACAGCACCAGGGCAAAACCTGGGAAAAGCCCCCAGATTTGGGGAATCACAGGGAATGCAGCAGCACCCCCCATGCCTGACACCACAGCGACAACCACGCCCCAAAAACCTCCTCCTAACCCAAATTTCCCTGGATTTGAGGGCTATCAAACATCTATTTTTATATGAATATATCTATTTTTCCTCTCTGGCCTCCATCAGTGGGACCTGAGGTGGCTTTGGGAATTCTGGGAGCTGGGAGGCAAAGCCTGATCAGGTAAAACTGGGCTGATTTCCACTTTTTGGACATTGCCAAGAGCACCTCAGGCTTGGCTGCTGGGCTCTGCTGTCCCACATCAGCCTTCCCAAAATCCTGGTGCCTGTGGTGTTCCCAAAATCCTGGTGCCTCTGGTGTTCCCAAAATCCTGGTGCCTGTGGTGTTCCTCAAATCCTGGTGCCTCTGGTGCTCCCCAGATCCTGGTGCCTCTGGTGTTCCCCAAATCCTGGTGCCTCTGGTCTTCCCCAAATCCTGGTGCCTCTGGTGTTCCCCAAATCCTGGTGCCTCTGGTTCTCCCCAAATCCTGGTGCCTCTGGTGTTCCCCAAATCCTGGTGCCTCTGGTGTTCCCCAGATCCTGGTGCCTCTGGTGCTCCCCAGATCCTGGTGCCTCTGGTGTTCCCCAAATCCTGGTGCCTCTGGTGTTCCCCAAATTCTGGTGCCTCTGGTGTTCCCCAAATTCTGGTGCCTGTGCCACAGGGAAATCAGCTCTGCTGGAGCATGGAAATTGTTCCCAACACATTCCTGGCCCTGCTGGAATCTTCCTCTTCCCTTCCCAGCAGCAAACAGGGCTGTGGGGCATCTCCCAGCCTGTTTGCAGTACCTCAAACCCTATTTTATTTGGGTTAATTATTTATCCTCCCCACAGGGATCCTCCTCACTCCAGGGAATTTGGATTTACCTTTCCACCTTTTCCTTTACCTTGCCTGTGAAGCTGCAGAGCCAAAATGAAGCTGGGGGTGATGAAGTCACCTCGCCCCATTGCAGTGAATTTCCAGGTTTTTGGTCTCCAGAGGGGATGGAGAATTTGGTTGTGTGCAAACCCTTTAAAATATCGCAATTTTCCCAGAATTTTAACAAAATAAAGAGGTTTTTTTTTTACAGGAGGGTCTCTATCTAGCAGAGGGAGCTGGTGATGCAAAGTCCTTGCAAACTTAAAATTGTATTTTTGGTTAAAAAAGAAAACAAATCCTCCTGGCTGTATCTGATTGAAGAAGAGGTTTTTTGGCTCACCCCAAATCTCCTGGGGGGGATCCAGTGAGGATCAATGGGGTGTTTAAAAACAAGGAGCTTTCCAGCCATCCTTTATTAGAAATGACAGGAAGGGTTGTGCACCTCAGAACGTTATTTTTGTTAAACCATCTGTGCAGCTCCACACATTTCCCATTTCTCTGTATTACCCACGTGGGAGTCATTATGGTTTTCTTCCAAGAAATGCGTGTGTAATCTGGTAATCCCAAAAAAAACCCCTCTGAAGTCAGGCTGCAGATGGTCCTTTATGCTCTGGTGGGTCTGGCTGGGTTTGGCACAGTCAGGACACCAAGTCCAGATTGGGGACAGTGGGAACTGCTGGGGCAGGCAGGGGGGGAATGATCCAGAAAGGAACTGGGAACTGCCTGGACTAAACTGGGACTGGGGATGGACCAGTCTGGGACTGGGGAAAGCGGCCTGGGAGTGGGAATGGGCTGAGCTGGGACTGGGGAAACTGGTCTGAGACTGGGGAGACTGACTTGGGATTGGGGATGGAATGACCTGGGACTGGAAAGTGACCAGTCTGGGACTGGGGAAACTGAGCTGGGACTGGGGAAACTGAGCTGGGACTGGGGAAACTGATTTGGGACTGGGAAACTGAGCTGGGACTGGGGAAACTGATTTGGGACTGGGAAACTGATCTGGGACTAGGAAACTGATCTGGGACTGGGGAAATTGAGCTGGGACTGGGGAAACTGAGCTGGGATTGGGGAAACTGATCTGAGATTGGAAAACTGAGCTGGGACTGGGAAACTGAGCTGGGACTGGGGAAACTGATCTGAGATTGGGAAGACTGGTCTGGAATTGGGGAGGTTTATTTGGGGATATGTTGATCATGGCCTGGGACTGGACTGATCTGGGACTGGGATATTGGTCTGAGACTGGGAATGGACAGATCTGGGACTGGGATATTGGTCTGAGACTGGGAATGGACAGATCTGGGACTGGGATATTGGTCTGAGACTGGGAATGGACAGATCTGGGACTGGGATATTGGTCTGAGACTGGGAATGGACAGATCTGGGACTGGGATATTGGTCTGAGACTGGGAATGGACAGATCTGGGACTGGGATATTGGTCTGAGACTGGGAATGGACAGATCTGGGACTGGGATATTGGTCTGAGACTGGGAATGGACAGATCTGGGACTGGGATATTGGTCTGAGACTGGGAATGGACAGATCTGGGACTGGGATATTGGTCTGAGACTGGGAATGGACAGATCTGGGACTGGGATATTGGTCTGAGACTGGGAATGGACAGATCTGGGACTGGGATATTGGTCTGAGACTGGGAATGGACAGATCTGGGACTGGGATATTGGTCTGAGACTGGGAATGGACAGATCTGGGACTGGGATATTGGTCTGAGACTGGGAATGGACAGATCTGGGACTGGGATATTGGTCTGAGACTGGGAATGGACAGATCTGGGACTGGGATATTGGTCTGAGACTGGGAATGGACAGATCTGGGACTGGGATATTGGTCTGANTGGGACTGGGATATTGGTCTGAGACTGGGACTGGAATGATCTGGGACTGGGATATTGGTCTGAGACTGGGACTGGAATGATCTGGGACTGGTAATGGGCCAGTCTGGCTCTGGGAAGCCTCCTCGGGGACTGGCGAAACTGGGTTGGAGCTGGGAATGGATTCATTTGGGACTGGGAACGACGGGACTGAACCGGCCCGGGACAGAGCCGGGACAGAGCCG
>WBNO01018788.1:0-29043 GCA_013400575.1 Peucedramus taeniatus
CCGGGGGCCCGGCCGGCACGCCGTGACAGCCCGCCCCAGCACCCCGCTCGCCTCGCCACGGCCGGCCGAGCCCCTTCCTGCGGAGGAAACATGTCCAAGATGCCGGCCAAGAAGAAGAGCTGCTTCCAGATCACCAGCGTGACCACGGCGCAGGTGGCCAGCAGCATCACCGAGGACACCGAGAGCCTGGATGACCCGGATGAGTCCCGCACCGAGGACGTGTCTTCTGAAATCTTTGATGTTTCCCGAGCCACCGACTACGGCCCCGAGGACGTCTGCGAGCGGAGCTCCTCCGAAGAGACTCTCAACAACGTGGGCGAGGCCGAAACTCCCAGCAGCGTCTCTCCCAATCTCCTTTTGGACGGGCAGCTGGCTGTGGCTGTTACTGGGGTGGCTGCAGGCCCCAACGGGGGGGCTGTGCCCAAAAGTTCGGCTGTGCCCCTGCCAGCTGTTACCCCCGGTACTGCTCTGGTGGGAGGCAGCAGTGCTCAGGCTGCCCTGCCCTCCACGGGGCCCTCTGCAGCCGCTGCCCCCGGGGCCATGTCTCAGACGGCGGCTGCTGCGTGCAGCTCACGCTTCAGGGTGATCAAGCTGGACCACGGTACTGGGGAGCCCTACAGGCGAGGCCGATGGACGTGTATGGAGTACTATGACCGGGACTCAGATGGTGGTGGTGTTCTGGGCAGGACTGGAGATTGCATTAGGCACAGCAGCACCTTCGAACAGGCTGCTCAAGAGAGGGACAGTGGCCTCGGTGCCACAGGAGGTTCTGTTGTGATCTCGGCTGTGCCAGCGTCAGCCCATGGCCCTGATTCTATAGCTGACAGCTCCCTGGCTGCTGTGTCACAGCTGCTTCAGACAGAGAAAATGAACCAGTCCTCTCTACAGCAACCTAATTTTGTCATTGGGCAACAGCAGCAGCCGCAGCAGCCCGTAGGTGGGGCCGTGCCTCAGAGTACTGCTCAGCCTGTGTTTTCTGGGGCTTCGGGAGCAAGTCAGCAAATGATAGTGCAGCAGCAACCACAGCCACAGGTGAATCCACA
Organism: Peucedramus taeniatus; assembly: GCA_013400575.1. Lineage (NCBI taxonomy): Eukaryota > Metazoa > Chordata > Aves > Passeriformes > Fringillidae > Peucedramus > Peucedramus taeniatus. The sequence goes on from WBNO01018788.1 coordinate 1,044, forward strand.
GGGTGTTTCACAGGCTGGACCCAACGGGAAAGGCATGGCACCTCCAAATGTGACAGTAGGGCAGTCAAGCATTCCTGTGGCCCAGCAGCAGGTGCAGCAGGCAAACATACCAGTGACTCAGCCTCAGCAATTTGCTTATTCTCAGTCCCAGATTCCACCAGTGCATCTACTGCCGACGCAGCCTCCTGGGCAGGCTGAATACATGCAGCACATGACAATTATGCAGTCTCAAGGAGCTATTCAGCAGGCTACTACTAGCTCTGCTCCAAGTACTGTGGCCTCCAGCCTTCCTGTGGGGCAGGTGACGGGCCAGAACCCCTCACCTGTGGGAGCGCCAGTGCTGGGGGTGTCAGCGCAGCCCAGCGAAGCAGCCGGACAGGGGTCGGGGTTGTTGCAGAGCGGCCAGGCACAAGCGAGTCAGCCTGCCCTCCCGCAGCAGGGAGGTGTGGTGCAGCCAGGCCTTGGACATACGGGGGTTGTGCAACAGAAATCTGTGACTCAGCATCCAATGGGGGGAAGCAGTCAAGTGTCGGGAATGCCTGGTGCTCCCCATGCAGTGGTCCCTGGAGTTCAGAGCGTGCCTGCGGTTGTGCCCGGTACAAGTGTGCCTAGTGCGTCCACCACCGCTTCTGCTACTATGCCAAACGTCCCTGTTACGCTGGTCCAGTCCCAGCTGACGAGCCACCCTTCTGTCAGCAGAAGCACTGGCGCGGTCCAGTCGCAGCACGTCGGACACTCGATGATGCAAGGTGCGCCCAGCGCGCCCGCCAGTCTGCCTCAGGCCAGCCTCGGACAGTTTCAGACCCAGGCCCAGTCCTTAGTAGGCCAGATTGATGATACTAGAAGAAAATCGGAACCCCTACCTCAGCCACCACTTTCTCTTATAGCTGAAAATAAACCTCTTGTGAAGCCTCCCATTCCAGACACTCTAGCAAATCCTCTTCAGTTACCTGCAAGTACTCCAATGAATAGTCTTGCCAGCTCTGTTTTTGGCATATCCATTCCTGTTGATGGTGATGAAGACAGGTATGAATTATTTTATAATGCCATTAAAAAGAACTGTATTTTCAGGGGGAAAAAAGTCAACTTTCAAGTAATTGCCAAGTGTTTTTTGTAAATTCATATTTTCAGAAAGTCACGCTGAGGTTCACCTGGGCTATATTTTTATTTTAAGAGCGCAAACCATAGCATAACAAGTACAATTGTACTTGTTTTTTGCAGGGTGTGAGTGCGATTACTTTTCTCACAAAATGGGGTACAAAGTATCCTAAAAGCTGCTTAATGCACGAATAATATTATCTCTTCAAAATCAGAAGACTGAAAGCTGTCTTCCTGTAGCCAGTGGCTCAGGATGTGAGAAGGGCTGTTCTCTCCTTTTTCCTGAATGCATTATAAAGCACTTCAATGACAGCTGGGTTAAAATGACACTATATTGCAGTGTTAGATCTGTGTGGTGCTGTCTTAGGGCTTTTAATACAGATTCTTGATTTTTACCCTGCTGTGGAGTTAACATTTTATAGTGTCAGTTAGTAAGGAAAGTGCTTGCACTTGGATGTGGATTTGTGTGCAAATCCGTGTGTAGGGAAAACTGCAGAGAATGGTCCTTTGTATTGAGAAAACAGACACTACTTGAGCAAAGATGTGGACACGGTGGGAAGTACAACCTTACAGTGAGGTTTTTTTTAATTGGAAAGTAATTTGGAACTATGACTTGTAGCAGAGGGGTGTGGTGTGAGCAGACTCCTGAGAGGGCCTGAGAGAGGGAGTGAGTGTGGCTGCTGTTCCCATGGACACGTTGGACTGCTCTGGAGGCCAAACCACTTGATTGACTTCTTTGAGGGAAAGAAGAATCAAGCAGTGTTGGAGCACTGAATTTAAGTCCCAACATTTACTGTCAGAATTGCTGCAGTTTGGAGGAAAGGAATACATGTGTGTTATTTGTTTTCAAAAACAGGCATTGGGCCATTATGAGTAGGCCTTATGGTGAATTTCTCTCTAAGTCTTCCCTCACCTTGACACAGCACCAGACATTAAGATAATATATTCAGTGTTGCTTTGAGCATGTTTTAGTGGAGCAGCTGTCTCTGTGGAGTTGGGGTGCATTGGATGGAGAGAGCACTTCAAAGTGGATGTTTGGAGAGTTCAGGCTGCAGGTTTAATGCAGGCCTGTGCTCGCTGGAGCATTGGCTGATGCTGTGTCTGAGAAAATAATTGTTGTGCTTTTCTGCAAGGAAAAGCTGTGGTTTGAAAACCTGTGATGGTTCTGATTGAAGTAGTAAAGGACTGACAAGAAAAAGTTTAAAAGTTTAAAATTTACTTGCAGTTTGCCTACCTTGAGAGGATTGATAATCTGGCTGAGAAACTGCCTTGTGCAAATAAGGTTCGATTTCAAGCTGGTGGGTTCTTTTCATAGCTCAGTGGTTTTTAAGAAGATGATTTGTCTGGTGTTTAATCATTCTGTTGATTCAGGAATCAGAAAGAAAGGAATGCATTTTGCATTTGTTTTCCATAGGTTCTAGTGCTTAATATAAATTGTGGTAATGAGTGTGATTATCTGTGACAGGTGAATAACTTCTGTGTAAAGATAGAGAAAAATTTCTGTTTATTCAAATTAGGGGCATCTAACTTTGTGTGGCACTTCAGTGGGTCAGTTCTTGGTGCTCTTACCAGAGCAGTAATTTTTAAAGTTAATTTTCTAGTTTAGTCCTTGAACTCGCCACCTTGCAGTGGTGCTCTACATGGTGTTCATGTCTAAAGAGACTCTTTCAGACAGTTTGCCATGAGAACTATGAGTAGGAAATGGAAATGGGGTCTGAGTGCGGTGTGCTCTTTTTGGCAGACCATGCTGTGGTATTCAGTAGAGAAGGGAATGTCTGGTTATCAGTGAAGGAGTGCCTATGTGTGGTTTGTCAGCTTCTGCACTGGGTGATAAAACTCTGCTGTGTGCTGGGTTATCAGAGAGCCAGGAGCACACGTATGGTGTGACAGTCTTTCCCAGCTGGGAAGGTGATTCTGGTAAGCCGTGAGAGCTCACCTTAAACGGACCTAGACCTCATACATAAAGTAGGAGATAGATACAGAGACAGTAGATCAAAGTTTATTCTTTGTTCCCCTCAAACAGTAGCCTGACTTCCACTGGCTTCAGACAGGGAAAGGTGAGAATGAAAACCTAGCAGCTTGTTAAGGCTGTTTTACCTCCTGGTTTTTATTTGCTTTACTCTTTGAGAAGGCTTTATTGTAAAACTGTCTCCTGCTTGTCTGCTGTTCTATTCTTACTCCTGCTTTTTTCCTCTTTCCAGCCATTTAAATTGTGCTGCCACTCCCATGGGCTTTGCCCAGCTGCCTTATCTACTAGAATCAGTGGTGAAATAGTTAATGAAGACCTTCAAGTGTCATTAATAGGCTGGGGGTTGACACTGATTAAGCTATTAAAGCACAGAGGGAGCTGATACATTATGAGTCATGGTTTGTGCTGGCAGGTCGAGGAAGTTAGCACACAGCTCAGTTCAGAAAGGTTACTTGGTGGTCATAGAAGCTATAAATCTGTGGGAAACATTTTTCTCTTTGTCTTTTTTACTATTAATGTGTAACATTCCCAGAAAGGGGGCTCAGTGCAGAGGCAGGTATCTACGTTTCTTCTGGACCTTCAGTTATACTTCAATATTTGCACATACTGGAAGCTTCACAGACTTGTGTAGATCATTCTCCTATAGTCATCTTCTAAAACAGTGACTCATCAGGGAGTAGTGTATAGCTCTCAATACCCTGGATTTACCTGGAAAGTCACCATTCTGAATATGAAGAGGAACTGTTTTAAAGGTAAAATAGTTAAGATGGAAATTCTTTGAAAGCAGCATGTCAGCAGTACAGTAAACATGATGTAAAAAGTTGGTCAGTTCATGTATTTCCAAAAAATTTTTTGTATTACTCCTGTCTTATAGTTTGCTGTTTTAAATCAAACAATGTCTAAGGTTATTAGAGGTGGAGGTGATCTAGCCTGATAGATTAAGAGAACTATGTTTATAGATCGCTTACTTCCAAGCCATTGTCCAAAGACTTTTAATTTCCTGTTCTCATAGCCCAGTACACTTTGACAGTAGTGTATAAGAAACTGTGGTTTCTTGCATTGACCTTATGAATAGTGAAGAATCAGTTAATTGGAAAATCTTGTCTGGGGGGGAAGAAAGGGTGGATAGGTAGTCCAAAAGAATGAAAAAAGCCTTTGGTGGGTCACACCTTCCTTGAAAAACAAAGCCAGTTGATGTGTCCAAATTGCTAAGCTCTTAAAAAGAAAAAAATGTTGTGCAAAAGTTATGAAATATTTACAGCATAACACATTTTCCTCTTTAAATGTGGCTGCAGATAAAATAAACAGCAGTACTAAAGGATGGAGGAACTAGTACTAGTACTGAGGCAGATGTGGGTATTGCTACCTCAAACAGGGAGCCTGAAAAATACTAATTGTGTAAAAACATTATTAGAACTAGGTCTCAAAATTGCTCTGACTCTTCTTTTGTTGGACTTCAGCACTAGTACTAATTATTTTGAAGGGAGGGCAGTTAGAGCACCTGAGAGTATTTTGGTATCGGTGTGTGTCAGGTTCTCTGCTTGCCCTTATGCCCATGTATACACACATTTGTAATTGTCAAGCAGAATATTTAATCTGGTTTAATAATCTTCATCTGGCTTAAAATTTATTTTGGCTCTTGGGGGAAAAGAAATATGTGGCTTCTGTTAAAAGAATGTTACTGAGAAAGCTTGTTCAAACCTCCTACATGTTTGGCAGACTTTTGGGGCAAAATACTACTAGGGCTGTTGGAAAAGGAGCAGAGTATAGATCATTTTCCAGAGATAACTGACCGGCTTGAACTGTTCCGGCTGTATTCCAGGAACACTGATGAATGGCTGCAATTGTGAACTGTCAGCTATGGCAGCTGAGCTGCTGAGAACCCGATTGTGCAGGGCTCTCCGCAGCGTGGCTGCGAGCTCAGCTAAAGCACGTATTTGTGTGGAGCTCTGACTGCTGGGAGAGCCGTGCTGTTGAGACCATGTTCATCATGTAAGGACAAAACTGGGCATAAGATCAGTTAAGTATTGCCCTAGATGCATGTTTTATTGTGCTCTTAAAGAAAAAAGTAGGTTTTCTGCAAGTACCTACCAGTACATGATACCTGAATTGCATTAGTTCTCATTGTCATCCCTTCACCTTGCTCATAAACTTTGTAGAGGTTTGAGCTCTCCTGCAGCTGCAGACTTATTTCCAGCTCTCCTGCTGAAGGCCTGTGTTTGTGAGTGTGTGTGGAAGCAGGTGGGAATGAAACCTGGACAGACATGGTCCAGAGCCTGGAGAGCCTTCGGTTTGGCGGACAGTTTAAAAACTGAGCTGGGACTTCTGGGGTGGCCCCTGCAGCTCGTGGCGGCAAACGATGGTTAATGCAAAGAAACTCCAATTGGTTGTGTTCATTACTTGCTGTACTTTCTATAACAAAAGTTACCAAAGGTAACTGCAGCACTGCATAGGTTTCTGCAGAAACCTGTGGATAGGTAGAAAACCTACTGTGCTGTGCAGTCGGTTTTGTAGTGGTGCATGATAGCTAAACAAAACTGTGGTTGCTTGTTTGACAGTACTGTTCCCCAGTTTAAACATTCAAATGCCTTTGGTAAGGAGGAGTCAATATGTTCTTAAAATAAATGAGGTACAAGTGTTTCAGATGAGAGAGTTATTAATAGGAGGAAATGGGGAAAGTAGTTGAAAGAAATTCACAGTAATACTATTCAGGTTGTTTCAAAGACTGTAGTGACCAGCCCTGACAGGAGAGGTTCCATGTACCTCAGACTCCCAAGTGTTCTTCTCAGCTGCTGAGGGTTAGTTTTTTTCCTCATCTCCTATAGAAGAGTACAACTGTTCCATAGCTGATTTCTGAGTGCTGTCTGTATGACAGAGATAATAGCATATATTTTATGGAAGCTATTTTAAACTTCTTGTTAAAAGTTGAATATTGAAGTATTTGGATGTTTTGAGAAGGCAGGACTACCAAACTCCTCTCAGACACCAGAAGGGCTGAAAGTTCTCCGAGGCTGCATTTTTATGGGAGCTGCTGATAATTTTTATGACTTCAGGTGACACTATAGTAAAGAGGAGTTGCTCCCTGTTACTGTACTGGATATTTGAGTTATCAGCCTGTTGCGTATTGAGGCTGTATATTAATTTTCCTGCTTTAAAGCTGGCAATTAGCAGTTTCTGTTGCTCAGGAGAAGTGTAGATGTTGTTTGTGCTTTATGTGTCAGCAATGATTCCTTAGGAAACTTCTGTGAGACTCCTCTTGCTAAAGTACGTCTGGATGATTCTGTTCAATAAATCTAGATTGTCAGGCACAGGTGTCTGCTTTTATTCCTATATTTGACAAAGTATAAAGATAGAAGTATTTATAGTAACTGCTAAATCCACTGTCTTCTGAGAAGATTCTCCAGACATAAGAGGTCACTTGAAGTGCAGAGTAAGGTTGTACTTTCATTCCTCTTGAAAATTATTCCGTCTTTAAACTTCTCACTTCATAAATATGAATGTGTATTAAGTGCCAGGAAATCTTTGCCTTATGGGATAGTCTGTTTTCACTCAGGCAGGGCAGGTGAATTACTTGGCCACATGAAGGACAGCTATTTGCTTGTCTTAATTTTCTTTGTCAAGCAAAGCAAAATTAGTCCAAGAGTGTGTATATCTGTTCTCCCTTTGAAGCTATGAAGGCTGCATTTGGATTGTGACAGCTTGTTTGAGTGCTTTTGTCAGTGCAGAGAGAAGGTAGAAATACTAATTAGTGCCCTGGAGAGGTGTCAGCTGTCAGTTGCAGTGGCAGCTGGCGGGTTTGTCTGGTACGCACTAAAGGCTGCAAAGCGGAGTGGGGATCTGGGCACAGCCCTGCCCCACACACCCCAGGTGTGGCCTCAGCAGTGCTGAGGGGAGGGATCCCCTCCCTCCACCTGCTGGACTTTGCCCTGTGCAGCCCGGGATAGCATTCACCCCCTCTGCAGGGAGGGCAGAGTCCTGACCCGTTGGTCTGGGAGGGGATGAGTGTGGCGGGTGTGTGAGCTTGCCAGGGGAGGAGTGCAGATTGGATAGGAGATGAGATACTGCTGTCACTGAAGTATCTGAAGCTTTTGCATCCATCTCAAGCAGATTTAGTATCGAGTAGAGGATGGGGTGGTCAGAAATGAGGGTTAAAAAATCCTCCATCAAGTTACTTACGCTATTTTTGTAGGGGTGTGGATGAGAACTCCTGGGAATGTCTCCTATGTAGAACACTCCTTGGTGGGTGCAAGGCCTGCGAATACCTTGACCAACCCTACAAATGCATTTTTAAAAATACTTTTTCTGTAAACCAAGTGGTGAGCACTCACTGACAGCACAGGCTAGTCTGAAACTTGAGTGGTAGAGACTTTGTAAATGGTGTGGGAAGGCAGACAGATTTATAATATACTGTGTAAAAAAACATGCCATACATGGCCTAGGATCTAATATCTTTTTTTAAAGCCAAGTGTGTAATTTGAAACGTTTGCTCATACATGCATTCCTGACCATTATCACATGAGTAGCACAGGTGGGATTTGTCTGAGTCTGCTTGAAGCTGTTTTATCCACTAATTTTTTTACCCCCACAGATACTGAAATATTTTGTTGTCAAAAAAAAACAAGAGACATTTGTATTTATAGATGACTGAAATAGCTGAAAGTGTTGTCACTGCAACTTAGTGGGAGAAAGAAAATCTCATTTTAGTGCAGTTTTATTTGAGGATGAGTATTCAAGCCCTGTTCCACTGTGCAGAACCACTTTCACCAGAAATCACAGGCAGCTTTCCCTTCATCACTGTGTTTGAGAAAATCGGGTTTTGTGAGCATCAAAGGCAGCAGGAGCCTGATAATCTTCACTAACATGTTTATATATACAAATACATGCTTTTTCTTTACCAGCCATGGTGTATAAAAGTCAGTACTTTTGAGGGGCTTTGCAGATTTTTGGATATATAATGCAATACTAGCAAATGTGGATCTTTTTATTTCAGAAATGCTGAATTTATTATTTTGCTCTGTCCTGTATACCAGCGTATCAGGGTCTGCTGGGTGGGAGTGCTCAGAGCTTGCTCTCTTGAATGGGATCATTTGCAGCAGAGTGATATTCTTTGGCAGATACCAGTAGATGCCGAAGGGCTCCACTCCATGTGAAATGGAGTTCAAGGTTTTTGTTGAGACCATAGGTGTTATTTTCAATAAGACTTAGTTTGGTTTTGATTTTTTTTTTTTTTTAACTTGTCTCAGTTCATTCAAACATGGATAATATTGGTGAGTTTTTCTATGGCTTTTCTTGAAAGCTACTTGATAGAGGCAAGAATCCCTGACTAGATCAGGCAGGCTTTCTGCATTGCTGTTACCAGCTTGTAATCTATAAGTTTTTCTCTGAAAATGTGATCTGCTGTAGATTTTTTTTGCCTGGAAGCCAAGCTGTGCATCATGTGAACTACTTCATTCTGTATCCTCCCTCCAAGAACTGAAGGTTGATTATATCCAATGAAAAGACAAATCATTAGTACAAAAAATCTTACACTTGTTACATGTTTTAAGAACAGAAGCTCTCAGATTAGTCCTCACGCAGTTTGTAATATGATGTAATTAAAGTTCAGCCTGACTGACAGCCTTCACAGAAGAGCTGTGCTTCATTAGCAGGTGGTGTGTTAATTACCACGTCTGTGGCAGTGCTGTGTGGGACAGGAGGAGCAGGAGAGTGTTGGGTGCCTGGCTGGGACAGGAGTGCACCGAGCCTGGCAGCATGTTGAGGATGGAAAGGGTCATCACTGGATCCTGGAGACTGTAAAGCTGCTGTGATTACAGTTGTGTGCAGCACTCCTGAGCCTTGGGGACCAATCTGTGGGACCCAAGAGAACTGGACTCCAGAGTTCTGAGCTGCAGCTGTTGAAATCAGGAATAAGAAGATACTTTGAAGATTGTTGTATTCTTTCTGTGATTAGTATTAAATACTCATACTGGAATTCACTATTTGAACTCTTCAGCAAAGCTCCTTCAGAATTAGTGTACAGTTATGACCCAGTACAGGTAATAATGAAACTTTTTTTTTTAATTAAAATCATATAATTATGTAAAACAAGTAATAACCTTGGTAGGGGTTGGAAAATATTCCTGGTGTTGTTTTTAAATTCTCAAGCCCACCCAGAGCAGGGGGAGGTTGATGCCAATGTTTCGACAGAGCAGGCAAGTGATCAGTGAAACGCCTCTGCCAGACTTCATACTCTGTGTATTTGAGACAGTTGTCTGCATTTCCTTCTCCTTAGAGATTTCTGGTCACTGCAGGAAATTATTTGCCGAAATCATCTTTTGAGAGCAAAGTGAAGAAGTATGGGCTACTGCTTTTGGTTTATCCATTGAAGATCAGTTCCCTGCAGTGTGCTTTCTCTATGCTGTTACAGTATTTTTGTTTTGTAGTAGCCTGTGAAACCCCTTTAAATCCATTGTGGTGTTTGAGAGCCACTGTCCCAAAAACGGTCATGTGGGTTGGTCATTGAGTCGGCCTTTCTTCTTACCTGTAGCTAGAACACACCTAAAACTGAGTGTTAAAGCTTCAAATTCTTGCTGGCCTTCTAGGGTGTGTTATAGCAAGTATAATGGTTTTAAGGAACTGCATGAACAGAATATGCAATTAAACACATCACTTCAGAGATTGAGATGTTATTTTCAATTTTGCGTTGACTCCCCCACATTTAGTCCCTGTCAGTTTCTCCTGCAAAGCTTTGTGCTCCAGTTACTGTTTTGTAGATTGAGTCTTATGAAAGAAAGCTAATTCAATGCTGCAGCTGCTTTAAATAGTAGGTACTAAAAATAAAGTGAAACATCTTTTAAAAGGAGAAGGATGGAGAAGGAATTCTGTTACTAGTGTAAACATCATCTCAAAATGCCATAAACTGTGCTGTGAGTTTCTTGATAAACTGTGATCAAGTGATCATCAAATCCCTCATCCAGATCTCAGATGAACCCTGCCAAGTGCTGTAATTTTGAGAGCAGCTGTAATCAGTGCTCATTGCAGGTCATACCCCAGTAAACAGCCTTTTTTAGGGGAGCACTGAGACACAGAACTGAAAACTACCTTGGGTTTGAAATACTTCTGGCTAAAATTACATCCAGTCTTTTATAAACTTCAGGCACTAAGGAGGGATTCATTTGTTGTCCTTTAGTACACAAACACATCCGTGTATGGTGACAGCTCTCTTGAGCTCAGGCTGCATGCCTGCCTTACTATTGGGTCTCTTACCTATTCAGTACTAATTCTGATGTTAGAAAAGGCTGAATATATTTGTTTGCTGAAGGACAAACCCCCTTCAAGGTATCTTTGAATCACTTCTTTCTCCAAGTGCTTGATTCAGTTCTGGCTCTGTAGCAGTAACACAGATACACAAAGTTCCACTAGGGTGCTTCCTTTGATAAATACGTTCCTTTGATAAAAGTGTGCCCTGAGCACTTTTTGGGGCAAAATGCCCAACTGCTATATCTCTGTGCACAGGATGGGAACTGGAAGATTGCTATGGACTTCCCCATCCTACTGATGTGTCCTGATGCATCCTACTGATGCATTACTTAATTAATGACCTTACTTCTAGGATCAGGGTTACGAGAATAAGTGGCATAAATCCATCTGGAGAGCTTGTGTTCAAACCATGAAAGTGAAGCTAAGGGCTCACGCTGAATAAAGGAAGATTTCAGTTACTCTCTGTATGTCTTGTGTAGAGGTTTGACACTCTTGCAAGACTTCTATTTTTTAAATTCTGTTTAGATTCTTTTTTGTGGAATTGCAGTCAACTACTCATATTTCGTACTTGTGCAGCTGATTATTGCTGCCAGAGCTTACTGCTTGCCCCTTATCCTTATTGAATTGCACCCTTTTTATTTCAGACCATTGCTCCAATTGGGCAAGATCTTCCTGAATTCTATTCCTGCTGTCCAGAGTGCTTGCAGATCATCTGCAGGTATAGAGGTAGTCTGTACTCCACTGCCCAAGTAATGGACTAAAGTATCCCGTGACACACTTGCAGGAGACCCTGGGAGAGCCCTGAGGAATGATCCTTCCACTGAACCCTTGGAGAGCCACCTGCACGGAGTAGTTGCCAGTGGTGGGCTCGCTCTTTATGAGCCCAGCTGTTACTGACAAAAATGTCACACAAGGTGGCATTAAAAACTCAACTCATTTTATAACATAGTCACATCTCCTGTGGCTTTCTATATGAGACCTGTTAGTTCTAAAAAGGAATTTTGGCTGAAGTGAGCTTCTGTAAAGGTCACCCATGTGTGCTTGCTGCTGCCCGGATTGTGAATATGTGCTTCTGTTCTTCTTTAGTTTTCCTTAGAGGTATTGAGCATGGATTGTCTGACCTGTTGTTCTCATGTACTGCAAAGACAGATGGTTAGGCCTTTTGAATGTTTTGTATCATTCCTGTTCTTAAACCTAAAGAAAATAACTCAGTGAGATTGAGAGAGAGCTGTCTGAGGTGGTATGAATTTTTTCTTCTGAGAAAAAGTGCTATTTTACATGTGTTGTTCTTGTTGTTGCCCTCAATTGTTGAGGTTGGTCAGTAGTTTGAAGACTGAAACTTGTTCATGAACAATGATGTTACTATTTCTTTGAAAGGAAGTAGCTGGTAAAAAGGCATCTGTGTGGCAGCCGCTGTGTGCTGGGCTGATACCCAGTCCAAAGCCAGTATCATTACTTGAACCAAAAGGCATTTGTCTGTATACTTAATGATTTGACAGCTTTTACAGGTGTGGTTTCTAGCAAACAGAGCCTTCAAGGATGAAGTTTGTATTTGGCGTATTGTCCTGATGATGGCAGTGGGAGGATACACTTCCAGCTGTGAGGAGAGACTTGGGATGAGGTCTGGGCTTCCCTTTTAAAGAGACAGCTTGGTGTCCTGGGCATTCAGAGAACTGAGTAAGTTCTCTTTCTTTAAATTTGGATCAAATTTTCTGTTGCATGAAAACTGTTCTTATTAACAAGAGCATAGGAGTGAGTTGTGAATATTGGCATTCACGAGCTTTTAAAGGACATAAATGCAGTATGTGTTGTAGGACTTGTTTAGAGAGATCGGGAGGCATTTTTTGCCACTTGAGATACACTTTGAATGTTTAAGTGTACTAAGCTGGGAATGAAATTCAGCCCGTGTACCCCTGGGGATACCTGGTCTCTCTCAGCAGAGATGAATAGAAGTTCTGGAGTATGTTCTGTGGAAGGTAGTTGCTATTTCTCTGGGTCAGCACCTGGGACATTTCTGTCCCGTGCGGTTCTCAGTTGCTCTGTATCAATCTGCCAAGGACTGGGACTGAGTCCTGAGCTCAGACCTGGCAGTCTGCCAGGGAGGAGACATAGGCAATCTGCTTTTCTGGTCCAGGCTGTCCCTGCATTCACTTAGGGCAGTGGCAGGAGGACTTGTGGGGCTCCAGCTGTGGCACAGCAGCAGCAGGCTAGGTTTTACTGCTCCTGTAGGCTGTTTTCTCAGTTCTTTCTGCAAACAGAAAGGCATTTCAGTCATTCTCTAACCTTTCACTGTTTCTTATGTTTAAACTAGATGCCTCAGCAGTCTGAAACTCCATCATATTAGTTCAGATCTGCATGTGAGGCATCATTCATGATGCTTCTGTGGATTTGCTTTTCCTGTTTAGGTATACACACCCCCATTAACTATTTTTAAAAGAGATAACTGTGGAATAGAAAAGAGTCTCTTACTTGTCTGAAGTAATGCAAAAGCAATTTCAACAGTAGGGGTTACAAATGAGAATCTAATAAGGAAAATTTTTCCATATCTTTTCAGATGCTTGCTTCAGAACAGTACAAAATACTGTTTGCAGTACTGGAATTTCTCCAAAACGAATGCATAGAGAGTATCAGTATAAAAATAGACTATATGGAATATATGCTGTGTGGTTATAAACCACTTGTTATACCTCACAGTAGCAACATGGCTTTATGTGCTAGAAGTAAATCTATCTTGGAAGTTAAATGACTTTCTATTTACAGCCTCATTCTGAGGAAGGGACTGTACATGCTCCTGACAGCTGCATTAGAAAGAAGAGCCCAGGCCTGGGCCCTGCTTTCAGCAAAGGAGTGCTCTCTTGATCTGCAGATGCCAATTGTTTTCCACATGTGAGGTCCTATTACACAAATGTCCTTTAGCTATTGTGTTGCTCTTCCTGTAATTATTTCTGGAGTTGTGTGCAGTGCTTCTTAGGAAAATGTGGATGTTACCAACATAGGAGGATGGTGTTTATCAGTGTGATCAAGCAACTTCTGTAGCAGGTTTTAAGCTAAATTCCAGACTTGCATGAATTTTTTTTTTTTTTGAAGAGTACAGTGCTGAAGGTGGGAAAAGGAGTGACAGACACTTTAAACTCAGACACTTCCTGGTCATTGCTGATACACAAATGCCACTATTCTTGCAAGATTTTTGGCATACACTTGCCATGAGAATTGAATTACTTCTGATAGTGTTTTTGTTATGGTGCTGCTTCTGTGATGTTTTTTGTTTATTTTATGTGATTTTTATTATGCAGTAATTGTACTTCAATTGAAATAATTAACTTGAGGACAGTTGTTTTTAGAAATATTCTTTCCATAAACTTAGAAAAGGGATTGATACCTGTGCTTCCAATGTGATATAAACTTCTCATTTTAACACTGTTTCTAAAAGGAATTTGAACTCATGCTTGCACATCTGAAGATGTTTCAGCAAGGCTGTTGCATTTGTCTCTTGGGCTGGTGTAGCTCTGCCCACATGAGGACGAGCAGTTTGAGGAAGGGAGTTTCTAAGCTTCAATATAGCACTGCTGCAGCCACTGGCAGCAGAGAGCTGTGTGCTTCATCCAGTATGTAGTTCGGGTGAGATTTGGAGAAGTAAGATTTTCTAGTTACGCTGTCATTGTAGTTGCTGTGGTGGGCTGAGGCTGGAGGGTCAGGCTGCCTCAGGGCTCTGGCACTGGAACGTGGCCACAGTGTACAGTTTTCAGCAAGGCTGCCGTGCTCTGGTCAGTGCATGGCCAAGGGCCTCCCTCAGCCCTTGCCCTGTTGCACCTCAGGAGGGGGAAGGTGATTGAGAGGTGCTTACAAAGGGGGTTGACGTGCCATTTTTCATTTCTGGCTGGATCTGTTTTCCGTTGTAACTTGATCTGTCGTAATTTGAATGTGGCATATTGAGCTCTGACTTCCAGGTCCTGTTGGAGGAATCATCTGTTTTGAGTATAAAGAAGGGGGTTAAGTAGGATAGAAACACTGGGTACTGTGTGCAGAGGTAGTCTGGGACATACCAAAAATGGGAAAGGTGTCTCCTGGGTTTAGGTATGTTTGGCATTAGGGTGGTGGTCAGCTAAACTATACGGTGTTGCCAGCAGGACAGGAGATGTCTCACTGTTGGCCTTACAGTCTCATCTTTGTACAGGAGCAGCCTGGTATAGCCTGAAAATCCATAGGGCTGGAGAATTACTGTTTTGTTTTGGATCCTCGTGTCCTTAATGCAAACCCATAGAAACAGTAGGGCCTTTCAGACATCAGTTTAACCTGTCTGGACAGCTAATTCACTTTGTAATGCAGGTTGAATTAAGAGAGTTGGTATTTTTATTACGTACCCATTTTCAATATGTCTGTCTGATTCTTGGATCTCATAGGAATCCGTCAACTGCATTCTACCAAGCGTTCAATTTCAACAAGTTACACGAGTCAAAGACCACCTGGGATAGGTATGGATGCTTGAGTATGGAATGCATACATGCTGAGGTATGCATGAACTGCTTTGCTCAATGCAAGTTTCTCATTGTTTTTGTTTGCACACAACTGCTGCCTGTGTTCAGAACTCCATATTGGGCTTCTGCAGTTTGAAGAGGTGAAAGCGGTCATGGAAGTGAAGTGTTTGTTCTGAAACGTGGAACTAAACTCTAAAATATGACATGACTTTTTTTCTTCCTGCTTCCATTATGCATGTATCATACATGATGTGTAAGCTCAGAGTTTAATGCTAGTCAGCTCCTAGGTGACCTTCACCAAAATATTTACAGTTTCCTTTTCCAGAAGAGGAAACTGTTTGGCATTGAGTCCTGTATCAGAAAACACATTGTGAAAATACTGCGTTTAAACACAATTTTGACGAAGTGAAGATATTTATATCTTTAAACCAAGAAAAAAAAGCTTTCTGGCTTACTTTCATTCTGCTCAAGTAAAGCTGGAAGGGCAACATAGGTAAACTGTGACAAGGACAAAGTAAATCTCCAAAGTTAGCATTGAACTCATGGTGAGAAACTGCAGTGGAGTGCAACAGAGTCTTATCTGGCATGGATAGGACTTGAGAGAGGTGCATTACTAATTCATCAGTAGCTGCAAACTGTTTCTCTCCTGTGCTTTAATGATTTTGAGGGATTTTTTTTGTCAGCATTAAGTCAAAGTCCTAGTGATTATGTGATTTAATGCCTTGTGCTGCTCTGGCTTGTCAAAACTTCTGCTTAACAAGCTGTGTAGAATGTAAATTTTGTTTGGCTGTTGAAGTAGTGATAACCATTTCATCACTGTCCTGGCTGTATTTGACTTGAAAGGCTTCTCAACTTGCACAGCTCAACTGAATCCTTTAAAGTTTGCTTGGCAACAGTTTGTATACTGCACAATGATGAAGGTTATAAGTAATGCTAAGTGTCCTGCTCTTTTTTTTAAAATTATTTTGTATTGCTGGGGTGCTGGCATTAAGCTCAGTTTCAAAGCACATTTTCCTTTTTCAGCAGTAAGTTGGACGAATTTATGTTTTTGCTTTAAGCTCTGGATGATGCCGCTTCCCTGTATTTATGGAACAGAGTTGGTATTTAGGTTTCAAGGACTTTGTTATTTCACTGGAATGAACTTCAGGGCTTAGAATACACATTTGGTTTGTAGACCAGAACGTCACTTTGTGGTCTAGTCTTCAGCTGTTTCTCTATTTTCATGCCTCAAAATAAGTCTTAAGATGAGGAAGCTAATTCAAAGAACCCTAAAATCAAATAATGAATTATTAAGATGAAGGCTTCATAAATCTGACGTTTATGTACAATGCCTGAAGCAAATGCTGGAAATGTGGGATATAGAATTGAATTCAGGTAGAAGAATGTAAATGGTTCCTTTAAAATAACCTTTCATCTTTGCCAGTGAGCTCTTTGTGGTAAAAACAAGCATTTGTGAGAACATAGAATGCAATTCATCAGGATTGATACATGTTTTAAACTTACAATCCATTCAAATTTGCAGGTTTTGCATTTATACCCCAGTTACTGGATTTTAAGGTCACATTAGGCAGCTTTCCTTCACTGGATGACTGAACCTGAGAAGCTGTCAGCTATAAACTTCCAGTAAAAGCTGGTGGTGGGAGCACCAGGGCCATCAGTGAGCAGCTGGGGGTGGGAGCCCCCAGAGGATGGAGCTGGGCAGGACACAGTGGGGCTGTAACAAGAACATGGTGTGGGGCTTCTTTTTGTCATCTCTGGTTTGGGAAAGGAAAATTGCTGCTGTGAAAACAGTAAGCATGTATGACTTCCTCAGAATCCCTTTGTCCATCACAAAATGGGGGGGGTGACACGCTGCAGAGAACCAGGACCATGAGTCTGCGGGCAGTGAACTCTTCATTAACATTTTGCAGCTCTTTCAGAAGTACTTTTGAACCTGAGGGGCTTGACTTAGGAGACTCAGGTGTAAACAGAAAATCGTTGTGTCATTCTAGTATTTTTTCTAACAAATGTGGATTATTCCCCTATGAGTAGCTGTTTCTGGGGACCTGCTGAAGTCAGCAGAGCTAGAAACATGATACTGTAATAGAGAACAAGAGATTGCTGAATTGCTCCAGTGAATAGAAACTATTTTATTTTGCACCAACACGCTGTGGCAGGAAGAGTGCTGGTGACACTCAAACCAGTAAGTGTTATGGAGATACTGGTTGTTACTGACACATTGGCAGGGATGTTTTCTTGCACAGTGCTCACATACCTGTTGCTGAAGGTACAAGTCTCATGTTGATCTTGTCAGCTGATGTGATTTAAGAAGGGGAATAGTGGCTTCTTGGTATATTCATGTGAGTCTGGGTGATTGCTCTTCTGGGCCTGGGTTGTCTTTGCACAGTAAAGGTGCCATACCAGCTTTAGGTGGGTCTGCCTAAAGAATATACATTACTTGCAATCTTGAATTTAAAGTAGTAGGATTTATGTTTCCATTGCATTTATGTGTGAAGCATTAAACCATCACAATATAAATTAACTCATAAAATGTGTGTGGGAACTCCTGAGGTGGAGAATTCACTGCCTCAGGTTGTCACACATTCTCACATGGCTTTGACAGAAAAATAATGGAAGTCTGCAGTACTCAACACAGATCCTCTTTCAAGGCTGGATAGGTGATTGGATTGCATTGGGATGCTATCATTATAAAATCTCTTTATGGGATGGAGGCTAATTAAATAGACCTTAAGTCTCTCAAGAATAGAAAAGATTTCTCTGGATAGACCGAATAGCTCAACCAGTGTTAAGACAGTAGCTCATAAACGAGTAAACAATGAGGGGAAAGAATAAATGACCACGGGGCTGGAGCTCCAGCCTGCCCAGTGTGGCAGCACTGCCCTGGGCACCTGCCAGCCCAGGCACATGGTAGCTAGTGGCTGTTATCAAGTTTTCCAGGCACAGCAGTGAGGTGATAAGAGCAGTGTGGCAGCAGTGAGAGCAAAGAGCGGCCACTAGCAAGCAATGGGCTCTACCAGACTCAGGCAAGCAAGCCCAGGAGGAGCTTCCAGGCAATAGCTGTACAGAAGGAACAGCTGTCCATTCAATCTAGAACATCCCAGTCAAATCTGTCCTTACCTCAAACCCTTCCAAGCCCATGTGGGGTGCCAAAAAGGGCTGTCTTGGTTTAATCCTGCTGGCACTAAGCCCCATGCAGCCACTCACTCAGCTCCCCCTCCTCCCTGAAGAGGAAAAGTGTGAGAACTTGTCAGTTGAGATAAAGACAATTTAATAGGTAAAGCAAAAGCCACTGAGATTTTTTTTAAAACCATCAAAATGAGGATTTCTCTGACAAAATGGGGTTTTGTCTACCCGGTGTGGAAGGTAGGAAAACATTGGTTTTACCATCCATCTCTGGGAATGACAAACTGTGCTTGGGGCATCTTTGATGCTTTTGTTGATTGTAAATCTTGCTATGTACCTTGTGGGCTTCAGTGTGAGCTTGGTGTACCAACAGAACATCTTTTTGGGTAGAGCCTTCAGTGACATGACCTTAACTGGGAGGTCCAAGTCAAAATGAAGTGTGCCCTGTTCAGTGTATCTGTTTGATACTTCATAGGCTGCAGAAGCTCAGTGTAGGATGGGGGTTTTGCTGTTAAAAACAAGTATTACATGCCTAATGCACCCCTTCATCTGCCCTGTGGTACTTGATGTGAATTTTTTTTTGCAGTTTTGACAATAATTGTCAGACTTCTGTAGCTCTTGGAGCAATCAGTAATGAGTCTTTTTTTACAAGAGCTAAATGGTATCTTTCCTCTTCTAATTCCAGGATTTGCAAGTTGAAGCATTGGCTCTGCAGTGGATGGTACACTCACAGAATGTGTCAGACTCTCTCTCCATTCAGTCATCCAAAATGACTTGTTTAAGAGATATTTTTGGTTTCTTCCTGGCCTTTTCATAAGGACTGGATTGTATTTATAAATGTCATTCTGCAGCCATGGGATAAAATATTTTTATGCAAACTGGAATTTGATGTCAAGAGTTTAGGATTTGAGGAAATACAGAATGTTAAGATTTGGCAGCACGTTTGGAGTTTCCCATGAGAGCAGCTGTCACTGGAGGGCTCTGCTCATCAGTGTCCCACAGGAGCTGCTTGGTGTTGGGAGCACTGTCAGATGAATAAAGAACAAAATCATGTGGGAATTGTGCTGCCATAAGATCTAATTCTCATCTGCTTTTAGAAAGTGGCATGAAGTATAGTCAGCTGGTTTTATCCTGATGGCAGACCGGGACACGCTGTGTCAGTGTGGGGCTTCTCCTGGGTGAGTGGGAGTCTGCATGGTGCCAGCCTTTGCCTTCTGGAGTTGGGAGGGGTCCCAGGATGGAATCCAGACTCAGCATCTCAGCACAGCTGCCCTGGGGATGAGGGCAGCAAGAACATTACAAAGCAGTGTATAAAGCTGCTTAGAGCTTTCAGCACTGTTGGGTTCACGTCAAGTGTGGGGTGTGTGTGGTAAAGCAGTGCTTTCCCTGGCTCATTCCAGTCACACTGCAGGGAGGGACAGCTCCTACACCCCCCAACAGGCAGAGGGGAGCTCAGAGCACAAGGAGAGCACAGGAAAGCTGCCTCTGCAGTTCACCATGCAGGCACTGCTCTTCGGGAGGCTGGGGGAAGGCTGCCTGTCTTTCTCATGGAACCTTGCTTGAATGCCTTTACTTGGAGTCATTAAGTGGGGTTTATTGTTTTAAATAATCACACTACAAAGTAGCTAAAATAAGGATAGAAGAACAAAGTTCCAATCTCAAGTTTGACTAGATGGGTATTGACAAAAGTTGTACGATTGTGGTGCAGAGATGGGGAAGTAGATCCCACTACCAAGGGTGCTGTTTGCTTTAATTGTCCTCTTGTTGTTACCTCTTCAGAGCTGCCTCATCTGACATGTAGAGTGGTGTCCATGAAGGACTATGAGAGGACATGGAGTCTTGGAGATTTTGTGGTTCATGAACTCAGATACTTCTGACAGTGTCAGATGAGTCTGATGCGTGTTAATTCAACATGGAAAGGCATACTTCCCTTGGCATGAGTTATAAATAGCTTTTATTCTGAGGAGGTTTACCGTTAGATAGGGTTTGGAAGAGGCTTAGAAGACAGTAAGAGACTGGAACAATTTTCTTCTGAAATGGGTATTCAGCGCTTTTGGTTTGGGTTTCAAGATTGGTTCAGTAGAAACGGAGGCTGTCACTCCCCCGGTCTGCAAACCTGATGCCCTCTGCTTGTAAAAGCCCAGTTCTAGTACTGACGGTTCTGTGGGAGCCCTTAAAATTAACTTCTCTGGCCAGTATCACTCTCCCGGCGCTGAGCCGTGTTTCACATCTGTGACTAGTACTGCTGAGCACATTGCCATACTCTTTGTAAAAAGCCTTGAGTGGTTTTTTTCTTAACACTTGGTTTTGGTGAGTTGCACAGTTCCAGAGAGGCGAGTTTTGCAGCATGACTGCAAGGCTTGCATTTTCCCCTTGTTAACTCTACTAAACGTGGCTGCACACTGCTGATAGCTGTGTCCATGGCTGGGAGTGTTATCAGCAGCTCTCACTGGTGGGGCTGTCACAGCCCAGGGACTGCTGGCTGTGTCAGACTGGGGCTGGGTGGAAAATGGGACCCCTGAGACCCGGGGTGGGAGGCTGATGCGGAACATGGGGAGGTGGCTGCAGCCCTGCATGCCCTGGGGGGTGCCACAGCTCCTCTCTGAACAGAGAAACCAGAGTCTGTGGGAGAGCAGGACACCCCCGGCCTGCCGAAATCCCGGCTCCAGAGCTGCGATTAGGGAGCTGCTTGTGTGCCTGTGGCATGACTTAAACAGACCCTGGCCATTCAGGGTTGGATTTCCGTCCCGCGGGATTCAGAGATGCAGTTTGGGATCCTGCTGGCACGGTAAATAACATCCTCTCAATGTGCTGAGGTGTGCTGGTGGATGTTCTGCACCAGTGTGTCTGTGGAACAAGCCTGGCCCTAGCTGTGAGCCACGGGTGTGTTTGTCAGCTGTCAGACAGGATCCAGGGAGGATTCCCTGGGAGCCAGGAAGTGGCCGCAGGCTCAGGGCTCTGGTGTGTCCCACCCTCCTGCTGGGTGCTGCCACAGGCTGCAGGGGCAGTGCTGCACCAGGATCCTTACCTGGAAGGTGGACTCAAGTGAGTCCAGAGACCAAGTATTAAAACAGGATTTTTTCTTCATTGCTGTATAAAAACAGTTTGCAAGAAATAGTGCTAGTGGTAAGAATCCAATGAATATGCCATGAATTCTTGTTTCCCTCAGTGAAGAAAGCTGGTAAATGAGGCCAGGAATCAAAGCAGTTAATTTAGTGTTTATTCTAATGCATTTTTATGGTTATGGGTGTCATGAGCCTAGTATGAGAAGGTATAAACTGAAGGAGCAGTGTTTCTTGTGAGTCACAATTGTACTGGGCAGCTGGGTGGGGTGAGGGGTGTGAGGGACATGGGACACCCCCCTATGAGTGTATACTGGATTCTTGACTCCAAGCTTCAGCCTTCCAGTGACAGCATGATCCAGGAGTCCTTCGGGTGCACAGTTTTACCTGAGTGATACAATAACACTCACAGAGTTTTCTCATTCTGTTTACAGTGCGTCTGGTGCAAGTGTTGTTGCCATTGACAACAAAATAGAACAGGCAATGGTAAGTAAAATACAAGTTGTTATTTCTAATAGGATTATTGTGGTTCATCACTGAACATAAGTTTCCTTCTTTATTGTGTTTCTGTGAGGCTGTGATATCCTTCCAGGTGGGTCAGACTGAGAGCATCAATTGAAAAAAGGATTTTCTGTATCAGCCATGAATGACCACAAACCATTATTGCTTTTACTGTTGGCCCAGAAATGTTTTTCAGTTAATTTTCTTACAAATTGCTGTGAGCAAGGTGATTGAAGTTGAAGGAGTGCTGAAAATGGAGTGCATATTTCAGTCTGTTACTCTAGCCAAGTTCATTACCAGTTTTTCTGAAGGGTCAGGTATGCCATCCTTAACACGCTTCTCAGCTTCAGTTAGAGCTGTTGGGTTTTTGCTTCTGATGACGTAAAAGCTTTCTTGTTGATTTGGTTCTCACACAGCTCAGTGACTGGGTGTACACAGACCCGTACCCCCAGGTGACAGCATCCGAGCGGGTGCTTCCTTCTGAGGAGCTGGGGTGTCATTCTCCTCCTTGGCTTCCACGTGACTGGAGTGCTGGAGACAAAGCTTTTCATGTCAGGCCCGCTTCACGTAAGGGCTGGGTTGTTTGTGCTCAAAGGCTGATTTATTCATAAATTCTTGGTGATGAGTGCTTTTTTTTTCCAGGCTTACTGCAGTGAAAGCAGTAAAGTTCTGGGGCTGGGGTGAAGGAAACTTGTTCTTTCCCGTGGTGTAACTGTCCACTTGTTCATTGCAGGATCTAGTGAAAAGCCATTTGATGTATGCAGTGAGAGAAGAAGTGGAAGTCCTGAAGGAACAAATAAAAGAATTAGTTGAAAGAAACTCTTTACTTGAACGAGAAAATGCACTGTTGAAGTCCCTTTCCAACAACGATCAGTTGTCGCAGCTGTCGAGCCAGCAGGCCGCCCCCAGCAGCGCGTCGCAGGCGCAGCCGCCGCCCGCGCAGCCGCCGCAGCCCAACGTCTCCTCGGCCTGAGCCGGCCCGTCCTGCGCCGCGCTGGCCCGGCCCCAGAGCCAGAGCCTGCTTCTCTTGTGTGTTTGGCCTTTTCAGTATTAGACAATCACCCTCCCGGAGCTGCCCCGCCGCGGGAGCCGTCCGCGCGTCCTCTGCGCACGGGAGCTCGCAGAGGAGTCCCCGCAGCCCGGGCTCCCTGCCCTGGGCCTCAGGAGGGAGGGCTCTTAGAGCTTGGCTGGCTCTCTGAGGTTCCCATTGCTCCTGGGTTGCTTTGAGCCTTGCTGTCTGGTAAGGAGCAACAGTTCCTCTTCAGAGCCACTGTTCTTTTCATATAAGTAACATTTGCCTATGTTAGTTTCATTTATTTGTTTTATTTATTACAGGGCTGCTATTTTCATAATGTACATGAACAATGTCACAGAACTTTTGAATTTTTTTTTAATAAACGTCTGTATGGGTAAAATGATAGATGGGATTGCGTTAATAGATACAATGTCTAGGCAATAATTGAACAAAGAATCCTGGCATATTTCTAACACTAATGGCAATTGACCTTTGGTATTTATTTACGGTAGTAAAGATCCAGCTTGAATGTAAATTTTGTATAGAGTGTAAGTATGAAGACCATAGTGCATCTGTACAGGTAGTCACCAGTCCTTGTGATATAATAAATAAGTGATGGGCTATTTTGATGAAGAAAACTTTGCTCATTTCTGTTTCTACTTTTTAATAGAGAGAAGGGGGCCATGATTCCTCTGCTTTTTGACATTTCGTTTTTGGTTTGGTTTTTTGGGTGGGAATAAAAAGCTGTGAAATTGTTCAACCTACTTTGTAACCAAAGAAGCAAAGCTGTATAATTGAGTTGGTTGTTGGTTTTTTTTTTTTTTGTTTTTTTTTTTTTTGCTGTTTTTTTTTTTTTATTTTGTAATGCACATTCTTTATGTATTTTTTATTTAGTGTTTTCTCATTCACAACTTTCTTTGCTGTCTCGCATGATCTGCATGACCTGTAATCTTTGAACCACTTCCGTACCTCATGTTTTTATCCAGCACTCTTAGTGTAATATGTACTAGTCTGTGAACAATGTCAGTAAAGAGAAAGAACAGCTGGTGTTGGTGGAGCTAAGCTAGTGTGCTAGGCACTAGTTGTTAAAACAAATAAATGAAGTGAGCCATCTTTTGTTCATTTAAAATGGTGTTTTGAATTTCGTATGCAGAAAACGTTTTGTTACATTGCAGATTTAATGTATTTAATAAATGCAACATGCAGATTAAATGCAGTGTATACTGAGTATTTAAATTAAAAATGTACATTTCATAAATACAGTTTCGAAAAAGACCATCATTTGTGTAAACTAATGCAGTGTGTCAAATTGATGTACAAATATATATATATATTTTAACACATTTTCTGAAATTAAACCAGTTTTGTTGAATTTTTTGGCTGTAGATGTTGTTGCAGTATAATTAAATTCAGCAGCTCTTTTCTGAACAAAATGGAGAAATGCAGTGTAAGTGAGGCAGTAACAGACCAGTGCCAGGGTTGCCACTTCTCATGCCAACAGACCGGTTTCCTCTCCTGGAGAAGCCTCTTCTGATGCTGTCAGTGGCTGCCTTAGGGGTTTGGGTTTGCACTGATGGCTCTGAATAAACATCTGGGCCTGCTGAAGCACTGCTGTGAATGTCTGCTTCAGTACCTGAGCCCTGAGCAGCTCTAACTCTGCTCAGGTTTATGTCTAAGGTAAAACAGAAGAAACATTGGCAACTGCAAGTTTTGGTGTCTTCAGATCTCAAAGAAGCGTCCATGTCCTGGAAACAGAGAATCATCTGGTAAGCATCAGTTCAGCACAGTTCAAACAAACCCTGTGTGGTGTGCTTTTTAAAAAGTTCCTGTTAAAGTAACACCAAAATGGTCTTTCCATTAGGTGTGGATTGGTGTTTTCTGCCTGCTGCACCCCTGTGCTGTGAGCACTGCTGGGAGACTTTAGTGCACAAATTAGCAAAATACTGCAGCAGCTATGTGTGTTTCCTCTCCAGTGTGATCAGTGGTTCACTCCAGCTGTACAGTGAGGATGATGCTGGTAAAGTAAGAAAAGAGGGACAAATTGGGGATTTCTGGGAACAAGAGTCCCTCAGGTGAGTAGTTGATTAAAACTTCTTGGAGGATACTCTGTACCTGGAACTCTGTTAGTTCACCTTTGAGTGAAACAGAACAGAGCTTTCTAAACGTGACGCAGGTGGTGATTGTTGTGCTGGGAGCAGAGGGAGCAGCTCTGCTCCCCTCGGAATGCCTGTTCCCCTGTGCCCATCCTTCCCACCAGCAAGAACCATTTAGTAAATCCGGAAAGGGGATGAAACAAAGATTGAACTGATGCTGTTAGAAAGCCTTTGCTTTGCTCTGCTCCTCTCAGGTTTGCTTTAGGGGGTTGTGTTTCGTTTTCTCCTAGAGATAAGCTGTATTCAGCTCTGGACAGCAGCTCGGCTTGTGAGAGCCCTGTGAACTGGCAGAAGGGGTCTGGGGATGCTGTGGGCGCTTCTGGAGAGGCTGCCTGAGGAAAAGGAGCAGCAGCTCCGGCAGTGAGACCGCCGCGGTGTCAGCAGATGTGCGGCTGCCGGTGGCAGAGAGCCTCAGTGGAAAGGGCTGCTGCTGCCAGCGCGGCTGGCCTGTCCCGGCACGCGTGGGTCTGCCCGGCCGGGGAGCGGGCTGGCTCTCCAGGCCACAGGCGGGTGCTCTAACGTCTTCGACATTCTTCCATAGCTTTGGTATGAAGAGAAAGGATTCGGCTGCTGCGTTCCCGGCAGCGTGTGCTCCATCCAGCACGGGTTGGGAGCGGGCTGCGCTCGCGGTGTCACAGAGCGCTCTGAATGCAGTGAGGCTGGGCAGAGGTGGCTCCGAGTTGGGCCCGGCGCCTCAGGGAGGACAGAAGATGCGGGGAAAAGCTACGGAAACAGTGGAGGATGCGGAGGAAATGTTTACTGAGGAGAGCTGAAAGGCCACGGCCCTGGCTCAGAGGGGAGCGTGTGCAGGAGGCTGGCACAGCAGCGAGGCGGCTCTGGAGCAGGTGCCAGGTGAGGTGAGCGCAGAGCGGCTCTTCCCCGGCTGCGAGCGGCGCTCTGGGGCCGTGCCTGGAGCAGAGACCCTTTCCCCGGCCCTTCCCCGGCTGCGGCACAGAGCCTTCCCCAGACCCTTTCCCGGCCCTTCCCCGGCTGCGGCACAGANCGCTCTCGTTCCCATTCCCGTTCCTGTTGCCATTCCCGTTCTCGCTCCCGATCTCACTCTCGCTCCCATTCCCGTCCTCGCTCCCGGGCCCGGTCCCGCTCTCGTTCCCATTCCCGTTCCTGTTGCCATTCCCGTTCTCGCTCCCGATCTCACTCTCGCTCCCATTCCCGTCCTCGCTCCCGGGCCCGGTCCCGCTCTCGTTCCCATTCCCGTTCCTGTTGCCATTCCCGTTCTCGCTCCCGATCTCACTCTCGCTCCCATTCCCGTCCTCGCTCCCGGGCCCGGTCCTGCTCTCGTTCCCATTCCCGTTCCCATTCCCGTCCTCGCTCCCGGGCCCGGGCCCTCCCCGCAGCCCAGGATCCGCTGCCTCGGGCCGGTTCCCCGCCGCTCGAGCCCTGGCGCTGCCGCCGCCTGTGCCGGGCTCCCGCCGGGGTTGTTCCCCCTCCGGCTGTCGGCCCCGCGCTCCTGCCCTTGGAGAATGAGTGGCTCCCGTCGCTGCCGGGTCCCCTCCGCGCTGCGTGTGCGCGGATGGGCGGACACGGACCCAGCGGCGGGGACGTGGCTGCAGCGCTTTGTGCGGTTCCAGCAGCTGCGAAAGGCCCGGCAGGACAGCAGGGACCGCTCGCCTTGGGAGGCAAACCGTGTGCCCCTCCTGAAGCCTTACTGCAGCGCAGTCCTGCAGCCAGCCTTGAGAGGGCTTCACAGGAGAAAAGGAAAAAAAATTGAGATACAAGTGTGTTGCAGGTGGTTAGTGACGTCACCTGAGCCAGCTCAGCTCCGCTGAAGAACCCGAACCCGCAGGTGTGGCACGGGGGCACAGCCAGCGCTTAGAACGGGTCAGCTGTCAGGGCCTGGAAAGGAGAAGCTGCATCTCACCAGGGGAAATTAACGGGTATTGCTCTGTTAGGTTTCGGAAAGTCACAAGCGTGGTGTTTTGCAGCTTTTGTTCTTGGATGCGTGGAGCCAGAACAAGCTGAGCCAGGCGGTCCCTCCAGAGCTGCCCCCAGCCAGCCCCAGCCCTGGCACTGCAGCTGCCCGTGCCCCTCACACTCTGCAGGGCACAGCACTGCACACCCCTCTGGGGCAGCTTGCATGAAAGCAAGAATTTACGGAACCTAAAGAACTGACTCGTCCAAGCCCCCCCTGACCCTCCCAGAGCCCAGGAGCTGCTGCTGTGCTGGCACAGCCAGTGACTCCTGCAGCCAAGCAGGAGCTGGCCAGAGCCCCGGGGCCTCTGTGGCACTGCCGGGGAGCAGAGAGGCGAGAGGAAGGCAGCTGCTGAACCCCCGCGGGGGCTGGCTGGTCCCCAGAGGGAAGGGGAGTGGTATCTGGGTGTATCCAGAGCCCCGGCAGCCCCAGCTCAGGCCCCGTGGTCCCAGCCTGGCCCAGCACGCAGGCAGCTGAGCACGGGGGTGCCCCATGGCTCCCCTCAGGGAGGAGAGTTAGTTAATCCCTGCTTGGTGTGAGCAGCCGCGTCTCAACAGCAGCAGAGCCCTGCCTTGCCCAGGCCAGAGTGAACACAGCTTGCCTTTGAAAAGAGCTTTATTTAAAACCAGCGCCGATACAGACTTGCCCCGCCACAGCACACGAGTGTCCCAGCACAAGGTCCCCGTGCCCTGGGCCCCGGCTCACTCCAGTCCCGGTGATTCCATATGGAAATACAACACATACAGATCTGCTCCTTCACGCCCAACAGGCCAGTCATTAACCTCAGCCCATTGCGTCTTCTATTATTTCTAGTGTAACCAGACTTAAAATCGGTCTTCTACTAAGAAACCTGGAGAAATCTTCCTTTAGCAACTGTGCACCAGCAGAGCAATTCCCACCACCTTTGTCACCACAGACAGCAGAGCCAGCAGGAGTCAGGGCCATCAGCAGGGAAATATGATCGATAGCAGCATTTTCCATGTGATCTCAAGTTACAGTTGTCTACAGAAGAAGGAACTGTGATCACCAGCAGGGAAGCAGTTAAGTACTGAATCCATTGTTAAAAGAAATCGAGTCGAAGGCAGGTTTTCCTTAAATAGGATTAAATATATATTGCAAGACACACCACACTCTGCAGGGGCTGCACATACAGAAGCAGAACTGTGGGCAGGGAGGCAGCGTGTCCCCCCCGCACCCAATATTCCCACACAACATTGTCAAATTTAAAACTACCACCACTTGCTGAAAGTTGTCCAAGAAGTATTTACAGCGCAGGCAGGGCCGGGAGAGGCTCGGGGGGGCTCTGGCCTCGGTGCTCCCGCAGTCCACGGAGCTGCAGCACTGCAGCTGCTGCTGCCCGGCCGTGCCAGCTGCTCGCAGCCCGTGCCCCTGCCCGGAGCAGCGCTTGGGGGTCAGGGCAGAGCCGCGGGCGGCG
>WBNO01018790.1:0-16884 GCA_013400575.1 Peucedramus taeniatus
GAAATAAATTAGTTCCTTATGCTTGTTTCTCAGGGGAAAGACCCTTTATTTCTCCTCATTTATATTTTGTCTTTACTTTTTCTTGTACATCTATACACACAACCTAACACAACCTTTGTTCATGAAAGGTAGGATTCCTGTGACTTAACTTTAGACTCATGGATTTCAGTATGTTGCCTGGTGTCTGGGTTCCATCCATTATCAGCAGAGACTCCTCTCCCAGGGGGAACTCATTTCATTTGTCTCACATGCCTTCTTTAGACAACAATGAATCCCTCTGCCATGGGAGGGCTTATATCTCTCTGCTTTGATTTCAGAGAATGCTACCTCTTTTCTACCCAGTGCCTGGCTTTTAGATGACTGAAGTCAGGAGAGCTGGATTTACTCTCTTCCTGCTATAATGATGTTCCTCTACAGAAGTCGTAGCTTTAGAGGATCTTCCCATGCAGTTGCTGAAATAAGCTATTGCTTAACATATTTGAAATAAGCATATTTGCTCAGAAGATGGCATACAGCTAATTTGCACTCCTTGGCTTTCTCTGGCAGATTTATCTTGATATAATCTGTGTGGAGGACATGGCAAGGCTCAGATCCTACTTAAAAATTTCTTCATTTCCCTGACTACAAATGTCTCCAAGCAAACAGTCACATGCAAATACAGCACAATCTGCAGAGCTTCCAGTAAATTATTTCTGTAGCAAGCACTTCTCTTTGGAGGAGCTGGCTGGGATCTCCTTCTATCCACAGCTTTCCAAATGCCTCATTTTCATCACTGTGCCACATGCACTGGAACAAACCTCATGGCCTTTTCTGGAGGGGGAGATGGTAGTTAAAATTATAACCTAACCAGTGTAATGATTGGGCTCCCCTGGCAGGTAAATAGTGATTTCTGCCTGGCAATAGCAAAGTTCTTTACAGGCTTCAGGACAAAATTAATTTTGTGAAGGGTATAATGTAAGGTCTACATGAGGCTTAGTTTCCACTCTTGCTTGTTATACATTTAACATTTAAAGAGCACTTCAAATGTGCAAAGTACCTGATCTGGCCTTTTGACTTTCACTGGCTAATTTAGGATCAACATACTAAATTTTAAGGTCATTGCAAAATACAAAGAAATTCTAAGAATATAAGTCAGTTCCTCTCAGTTCCTAAACCCCAAGACCTTGGGTGTACTTATACCTAAAGAGACTCACTTCCTGTGCTGAAACTGTTCAACATCTTCTATAGAAGCTTTTCAGATCTTTTTTTTTTAAGGCACTTCTACAGATTTTAGAAGGTTCTTAATATCTTGTTTGCATTTTTTCGAATTGATTTCTGATTACTTTCTCCCTAATTATATATTCCACAGCTGCAGTCTTGATAAGGCAAGCAGCAGGAATCTGCTCAAAGTTGAGCTCCCTTTACTCTTAGAAGGTGCATTTCATTCATACAGAGATGTAATTAACGATGCAAGCACAGCTTCTAACTGGTCATTACCAGAAATAACAGGCTCTTCTCTCTAACAACAATTTCATTTGCACTTCATTACGCTGTATTAGGTGACATTGAAGGTGACACTCTGAAAGGTAAAATAGTTCTGTATTGATTCAGTTCAGTTGTTTCTAATGGGATATATTGTGCTACAGAATGTTTTCAAAGACTTATGTAGTGCCTCTCCTGAGAAGTGGGAAGCTGTCAGGTGTTTGCTTTCACTGTAACCAGAATGTTCTAAAATTTTTTGTTTGCAGGCATTTACTCCAATTACCTTTCTCTAATTCCAGGTGGGATATTTTTTCCAGCCTATCTCTTATTTTCCTAGGTAAACATTACTCCATAGGAAATTGCCTTCATACTAACTTTCTGCTGCTGATGTTTTGGATAAGATAACTTTCTTCAGTAAAGATGTAGCTACTAGAGGTGTAAGCTACAGAACAAGGTTTCCTTTAGAGCACTTTCTGTCTTACCTTCCTTGATTATAAGTAGTCCCACATCTCTTGGAGCAATATCCAAAATGCTAAAGTCAGTGAGTCTTCCCATCAACATCAGTGGTCGTTCTCCCTCTTGGCTAGTGATTCAGTCATTCAGTACTTAAAAAGCCATGAAATAATTGAATTTGTATCAGCACGATATCCCTATTATTTGCTTGTTACAGCATCAAAGACTGAGGGAGCCCCAGGTGATGCAGAAGCATCCCATTGGGATGCTGGAATCTGTCTGCTTTGCAACAGGAGCAGTCCCTGCTCCCTTGCCACTGCTCCCTCGTCAGCTCCAGCAGGACTTCACATTTGTCCCATCAAAGCCACAGATTTTGCTATTGGTCTTTCATGTCATTCACACACTGTATGGGGTGTGTTTTGTGGAAGGAGAAGCAGGACTGCACCCAAAAGTGTATGAACATCAAATGCAACTGCAGAGGTGAAGGATCTACTCTTTTCTGGTATTTCTCAAACACTACTTGTTATGTATTAGTCCCCATTACCAAAGATAAATAAAATTGGAAACCACTTCAAAAAGTATTTGCACTGAGTATTGCTGTCCCAAGAATAATTTTTTAAATATATTAGAAATGTTAGGACAGACAAAAGAGTCAATATTTTTAAAGGTGTGCACATGAATGAGAACTCAGGAACAAAGCAGACTTGTACTGGGAATATTCATGCTGGAAAGCCCAGTATAATGAGTGAAACAGGAAATATCTTCCCATATGAGACAAAGAAGAATTCTTTCAGAGTTTATAATCCTTCTCTTTTTACTGAAGCCCCTGATCAGTGCAGGACTGAGTATTCCTGTGTGCATCAGCTTTTACATTCTTTCATACTGTTTTCAGAATAACCAGGTGTGAATAAGTTAAAAATCTGTTATCCTTTTACAGTTTATGAGCTGTGGTAGCTCAACAAAGGAATTGGGAAAAAATTCAGTGGCTTCTTTCACACAATGTAAGTAGAAGCTTTGTTCCAGCTAGTTCTGGCCTGACATTCACTTCAAGCACTTATCTCCGGGAGCATACCAGGAAGGAAACTATAAAAATACATTTGAGGATCTTGTCAAGTTAAAAGTGACCAACAAAGAATAAGTCTCTGCTGATACTTCAGTGCATTCCATAAACTCACCCTATTGGCCAGTTGTGTTTTCCCAGTACCAAAATCAGACGCTGTTCTTGAATTTTAGCTTTAAATTTATAAGTCCATTCTCCCTGTTGCTTTCCTATTACTTTACTTTTCTGTAAGATTCAGAGTGATAACTCCTCCATGTATTTCAAGGGAAGAAAATCCATGTAGTTCTTTCTTGGTAAATACCTGTTGACCTCCAGTAGACCCAGGCACATGTGCACATAAGAAGCAGGGTTTCCCAGTGCAGAAAGTTAAAACAATAGAGACCCTGTTTCAGAATTAGCAAACAAAGATTTAACTCATGAAGTCTTCAGTTCTAATGGCATTTGTAGAAAAGAAGTGGAAATTATTAGACCACTTTATTGACAACAATTTTTGTATGGCACAATCACAAGTACATGGTTGTATTTCTGTACTTCAACTTCTTGCTCGCTTAGCATATTCTTTGTGTGGAAAGAGAACAATGCACACAATAACTGTGCCCTGCAATAGCAATGTGTGCAGGGATAAAAACTGTGTATTAGTAACCACTCTGTGGCGTGTGGCTGGAAAGCTGTGAGTCAGCAGTCTTGGTGAATCTAGAAGATTTTGGGAAATGGGACATGGGTTCTGCCCCTCTGCACAGTCACTTCTTACCCTCTGGCCAGATGCAGCCTAGTTCCAACATTTGAGGGAGAGGTTCTAGACAGCTTTTAAAGAGTCTGATAAAATGAGGAAACATGATTCAAGCACATAGGTGTTCACTTCAGGGTGATCAAATTGCTCTGTGACCTCTCTACTCAGCACTAGTAAATATCCACTGACTTCAATGGGAATTTACATACCCACAGATTGATTCAGTTGATAAACAGAGGTGTACAATGCAACTCATGTGAGATGTACTAGCTCATCCAACCCAGCTTGCCCTGCTGCTCCAGGTGAGCATGAGGCTCCCACTGGTCACAGCTGCCCAGCCTGCATGGGTGGGTGGTTCACATAACCACAGCCAGGCAGATGAGCAGCCCTAGCTGCTCAAGAAACATAGCCAAGCCCTTAGCTCACATTCAGATTCTTACATTTGGAAGTTTGAAGAAAATTAGATTGATTCCATGTTTGGTTGGAAGAGAGCTTTCCCAATTCTGCCTCAGATGTGGCCAGGGAAGTGCCAGAGCACTGTTAACTGAGTAGAATGGAGATGACATGGTATTTTACAGTGACTTGGAGACAAATCCCCACCCCAAGAAGATTAACTGATAAAAGGAGTTTAAAATAGATTAATTTCCGTTGCTTGTGGGAACCTTAAGATGTATAGCTTTTGCTTCATTTTCTACCCAACAAACTCTTATCTCTGTCTAAAAGCTGACACATAATGTGCTACCAGTTCCTGGAGAGCAGAAGCTGGTTGCAGCCTGCATTGTTGCAATCCAGTGTATAGAACTATCTGTCTCTTAAACACAATCCAGGCGGTGGAATGTTCTGGAAAAAGAAGTAAAGCAAAAGCTGGACCTTTAGTGGAAAACAGTCATGAAAGTGACTGCAGAACTACAGACAGGAGCTCTCACAAGCTCATGCAGGCTGCAGTGAAACCATTCCTGTCCTGGGCCGACAGTCTTCTGCAGAGTCTGCAACGTTCATTACTTACAGCCCAACATCTACAGAGCCATAGCAGGAAAGTGCTCTTTATTCACCTGAACAGCTAGAGAGGGACTCAGCATGCAGCATGCTACTCTAAAGGCTGGGTGGCAGTCAGTTTTCTAAAGAATTCCATAAATAGACCTCCTCTTCAAAGCCATGAGTGAGGTACATTGTGGAGGTACAGTACCCACAGAGGTTCAATTCAGACACAGCAAAAAGCTTCAGCCAGCCAGAGCCAGTCACAAAACATATCTCATGTTTGTCAAAATCACAAGAGTATTGTAACTAAAATGGGAATTTTCAAGTTTGTCATACTCACAATTTGACCCAAGCAATATGTTCCTCTTCCTTACAGCAACTTTCCTCTCTTCTTTCCCTCTTAAAGCAAAAGTAGACTGAGGGGAGCATTACAAAATATTTCCTATTCAAGTACTCAAGCATTCAATTTACTTTAAAAGTTAATTTAACACCTATTTTAAACCACTTGCTGTTCAAGAACTGAGGTTTTTTTTCCCCACAAAATGCTAGTTTAAGGTGAATTGAAACTTTACATGCTTTAGTCGAAATGGAAAGCAAGTGTTAGACCAGCAAACCTCACAAATTTCTGACACCATTCTTCTGGACTCAAAAGTGCCTACAGCCACTTTCACCTTCACAATAACCTTCAGAGAAAT
Organism: Peucedramus taeniatus; assembly: GCA_013400575.1. Lineage (NCBI taxonomy): Eukaryota > Metazoa > Chordata > Aves > Passeriformes > Fringillidae > Peucedramus > Peucedramus taeniatus. The sequence goes on from WBNO01018790.1 coordinate 5,378, forward strand.
TTTTAAGCTGATGATAACTGTATTTTCAGAATATTTTGTACAGAGAAATAGACCTTTCACCAAAGCACAAGGCAATCACAACCTAAGATACAGGACTGAGACTGAGTACATACCTTATTACCTTTTTGTGCAAGTTACTATAACAGATTAAAATTTGGTAAGTAAATAAAAGGAATCTGGCAATGATCTTCTTTATTTCATAAGTTAGTCTTAGAAAGACTCTTTTATCTAGACAGGACTTCAAGGGAAAATGTTCTAAATTTTTGTCTCTCCCTAAACTCTTATACTCTGAGCAAAATTTCATGGATGATTTTTACCATCTTCTGACAACAAAATAGAGAAAATATGAAGTGCTTTCATCTACCTACACAAGAAAGTAATGGCTGTAGAAGTGGAGTACTGCATACCAAATGCTCACATGAAATTGCTCGTAATCATTCTCCCAGAATCATTAACATTATGAATAATTAATAAATTCAAGAAAATTACAATCTGTTCAAAGACAATCCATGAAAAAAGCCTAAGACTGCCAAACAAGTTATTCATCGTAAATTACCGCCCTGCTGATGCAGTTACATTACATAAAAGGAAGCAGTCAACCCTTTAAGAACCAAATGTTTCACTAGCCTTTCTAATGGGTGGCAAACAGGTGAAATGAAGCACAGAGAGAGAACTAACAGAGGAGAAACCTTGCAGTGACAAGAGATTATCTTCAACATATATCACATTTCCTGTACTGGGAGTGCTGCAATTCTTTCTAAGTAGAATAATAAAAAAATAATAAGGCAACACCAGAGCAAGAGGGATGCTGAGACCTGAATGAGTGTCAGTATGAATTTTCATTAGGCACAGCTGGAAGGTCTGAGAATAGTGTTGTGTAACCAAGTCTATGAAAATTAAACAGTGTGAAAAGTGCTGACACAACAACTGAGCTGCTTATACCAAAGGCAGCCCCACAGCTGGTGTAACAGCACACATCCCCACACAGACCAGTGAACACCAGTTGATTCACAGGTCATCAAAGGCATTTTTTTCCCAACAACTTTCAGAGACTGAAAAACGGGCAAAGTTTAAAATTGTCATAAAAATTGCAGATTTATAAACTGCTGCCAGATCCTTTCTTTTGTATGAATGATAGACTAATGAAATGTGGCGTTTCATTTTCTTCCACAGTATACTATAAAAATACCTGGTGAAATAAAGGTTATATCTGAGAAGCTTCCATCCTCCTGGTGTTTTGTTAATAAAACACAGACACTAATCAGATGTTGCCTTTTAAGTATCAGAGCAGAGATTCACATTCTTAAGGGTGTTTTTACAATGCTTTGTCCTACTGTCAGATATGAAATGTGTGCAATCTGTAATGACTAACTAAATATGCCCTGGGATAATTTCAGAGTGTTTCTATTTTTCAGATTTCTACATCATTTCTACCACTCAGATTCCAGTTTCCAGAGGCACCTAACTCTCCTCCTAGCACGGGCTGTATGCAACAGAAAACCAGGTATTTGCAGAGGGGATCAGAGTGTTAGGGCTGGCCAAAGAGCCTTGTCCTCTCTTCACTCTCTTGTGAAGCTGCATCTCTGTAAAGCTCATCTGGCTTCTACTGCTTAGAGAGGGGTGGATGGGGGAGAGAGGTGTAGAGTTGGCTGCTGCCCCCATTCCTTGCATCTCTTCAGTGGCAGCAAACCCATCTCCCAAAGGCTGCTCCCCCTAATCTGGTTCACCCTCCATGTGAGGTTTATCCTTAGGCTTTGCAGTCCTTCTCCCCTAGGAAATGTCCTGACCCATGCTCAGATCACCATTCCTGCATTGTGCCTGTTTTGCTGAGACATCATCAGTGCTCTGTGCTGTTTGACTAGCTCACAAAACAGAGTTAGAAGTCCTTAGGACTCTGGTTCTGCTTCCAAATCCTTAAATAAAGTAAATTGCCATCTACTTTTCATTCCCAAAGCAAAAAAAGTAATTTTTGAAGCGGACTTTACGCTTGACTAATAAGATTCCACCTAAAGTAATTTCACCAGAACAGCATCAAATGCAGAAAACCCAAGAAAGATCCCTTGCTTTTTTCCCATCAAATACCAGTAGTTAATAATTTTATAAAATTTTTCATGGTTGTAAGATAAATGGTTGATTCTTCCAAGGGAAGAAAGCATGCAAGAGTTATGCCTCCAGGTGAATGGAAATTTAAGTTACATCTTGGTAATCTTCATTCCTAATAGCCATGTCTGCACTATGTGGACCAGAGGATCTACTGCCACACATCACGGCTGTCTCCATGCTTGTGCAACCAGACTTCTTTCCAAAAGAAAGAAGTGCCACTGGGCACTAAGGGATGGTGCACACCAATGCAGGATGCCACCATACAGGCCCGGTGTTGTCCACATGTGCAGCTCAGCAAGTTACTGAGCATCATGCAGTACAGCAAGAGGGGACAAAGCCAATGTACCTGTCCTTCATCTGGAAGCAGCAGTCATATAAGAAAGCAGGGAGAGATATAGGTGTACTTTAGAAGTTACCAAGACAGAGATTCAAAGAGCTCCAGCAACTAGCTTGAGCACTAAAGAAAGTACCACAAACCCAGTGGGTTTGGATACAGGTTAATAAATTAATTAGCTTACTATTACCTGAAGTTAAGAATCACCTTACTAATTATCTGAATGAAGGCTGAGGGAGTTGGTGTTTTTGGCCTGGAGAAGAGAAGGCTGCAGGCAGACATTAGAGTGGCCCTCCAGTACCTAAAGGGGCCCTGCAAGATGCCTGGAGAGGGACTTATTACAAGGGCCTGTAGTGATAGGACAAGGGGCAGTGGCTTCAAACTGCATAACAGTAGGTTTAGATTAGATATAAGGAAGGAATTCTTGACTGTGAGGATGGTGAGACACTGGCACAGGTTGCCCAGAGAAGCTGTGGTCGTCCCATACCTGGAACAGTTTGGGTTAGGGTTGAATGGGGCTTTGAACAACCTGGTCCAGTGGAAGGTGTTCCTGCCCATGGCAGCAGGGTGAAACTAGATGAAGGATGTCCCTTCCAACCCAAACCATTCTGTGATTCCATGATTCTGTGGCTGCCTATCTAAAGGAATCATCTTTGCCTCATAGAATTCTTGTTAGTCACTTCCCTCAACATCTGTCATCAGCAGATAGTTGGTGTCTCCATGGCCCAGACAGTCCAGTGTTGTTGCTGGAGGCTCCAAGCTGAAATGCTTCCTGTCTTCATGTCTCACTGAAAGGGGTTTACCATTCTTCACTCACCCCAATCCTTTAGCACAGAGAGGATAAATACAAATAACCTTGAGGTAGTTGAGTGTTTCCTGACAAAAAATATTTTTGCAGATTTGAATTTATAAGGAAGCCATTTACCAGTTTGTGATAAAGGGGGTATTGGCCTGTTGAAAACAAGCAAATAACCAGGGTAAGAAACATTTTGTTCTGCTGTACATTTCTCTCTTCATACATTGCCAGGAGATGGTAATGAGCAGTGAGTCGTGAGTAGAGTTTCACTGGAATGAAAAATGGCAGAAATAGAACAGAAAGTACACCCTATCTTTTCAAGATCCCCCATCCCATAAACACCAGAACTTTATAAATTAGGATTTGGAGGTAAATTAATGTGACTATTGCAAATTAATGCTGGGAACCAATCCAACAGAGTTGTCCAATAGATGTCACTGAGAATGCCAAGGCACTTATCTCCATATTGTCATTGGGAGCCTCATCTCCATCCATGGCTCCCCAGTATGTGCAGGCTCCTGGAGAGGCATTTAGCATCATGCCTCCAGCAGCTTTGAGGCCTTAAGGCATTGAAAGAATGAGGTACAACAATTTTAGTTTTATTAGTTTTATTCCAAATGTAGCAGACACATTTCTAATAGTGCTTGGATATAAGTATCCAGTAGGTGTTCCAACAGAACTCCAGGCTAACTGGAAGTATCATCACCTGAAGTTATTCCCATTATTTGTGCTAAGATAGCAACAAGAGACCAGTAATTCAGAATTTCAGCTAGGAATAAACAGACGGTCCATTCTCCTAGCTTTCCTTCCTACAAAAAAACCCAGCTGTACTGGGGTCATTGTATGAAGGTCATGTTCTGTCTGCAAGGCCTGAGGAGACTGGGAAGCCCTGCTGGACAGCTGTTTGCTTGTCAAGCCCACGATGCTAGAGCAGATCATCCTGGTTTGGAAATAGGCATCCCTATTTCCAGAGCTCAGGTATTTTCTTGAAAGTGTCCCACTGATCCTAAAGAGCCAGTCATATTTGAAGTGTTGAGCCAGTGGGAAAACAGGTTCCTTCCCTTTCCCTCTTACTCTGTTCATGACAATCTTTCTATTGCCAGAGAAACTTGACCTTGGTTATCACCTAATTTAAAAGGAATAAACAAAATTTCCAGCTTCCTTATGCTGCCACATGCATGTATTTTTGTTCAAATACATCACTGACAGGACAGTTAAGTAGCCTGAGTCTTCTGCAACACATCTTCCAAGCATGCTCATCACCCTGCAAGGCACCCTTCTACTGCAAGTGCCTACAAAAGCTTCCCAAACTAAATTTGTCAGTGTCAGTTCCCTGACTACTTACATAGCATTTGATTTGGTCTTGTCAGGACCCAGTCCCACAACTCTATCTACTTCACCTACTCTTCCCCATTTTTGCACCTCAATGCCCCCACATAAACTCTTTATTTTTTTCATTCCTCCTTCTTTTCCTTTGTTTCCACCAACCAGGACCCTGTCCCTTCTCATTTGTGCAAGGTAGGCTGCAAGTCCTCAGGCCATAGTCCTGTCCTCATCCTGAGCCAGACCATATCTGTCATCCTGGACTAGAAGCACAATTGAAGGCTTCAAAGTGATGTGTGTGTGAGACGACCACATGGCAGCTCAGAGCTCTGTCTGTGCTGGTTTGCCAGTGGATGGAAGTGCCTGGGTCATGTCTCCTGAAAATCCCACGTGCAGTGAGCTGGGAGAGGTTGTGGCCACTGCTTCCCATGCAAATATTTCACACAATACTTGATCAAGGTCTAGAGTGATAGATGCTGGGTCACCAGCATGTAGTCTGTATTTCCTTGCCTGCAATGAACATCTGGATGTGATCTGAGAGGAACCTCTGCTTCCTAACTCTTTGTAGTGAGTGCTTCCACCTCTGAAGGGGCAGACTGAGAAATCCTACTCTGCAGCTGACCTACTGGTCACCAGCATGAGCAATCTTATGAGCTCCTAACAGATGGCCAATGAGAAAACACAACAAATTTCATGAAGCTTTACAGATCTCCAGGGAAATAACAGAATGGTGTGGAGAACCCTGCCAGTTTTGCTCCATGTGCTGGGTTCAGCAGATTTCTGGTTGTGAGCAGCTGGTGGGATCAACATCTGGTGGCTGGTCCTTTGAGCAGGGCATAGTCTGATGTGGCAGATACAGCAGGAGAACTGTGTAACCTGGAGCTCACATCTCACTGGAGCTGCCAACCCAGGCTATGAGAAGAGGGCTTGATCCCAGTGCCTCACTATAACCAGGAATATTCTTCAGCCATCCTAAATAGGCATCTTTGGAACTTGGATTTCCAGCCAAGATACTGTTTGGAAACACAACTGAGAAAAACTAATAATTGAGATAGCAGAGAAAGTCCAGTCATCTTAATTTTGATCTTTTCATACATTTTACCTGCAGGACTTGAACCTTAGATTCATGATTTTAGGGAGAGTTCAATCCAAAACTTTTGCAGAACTGTTAGGAAATTTACTAAAACCTGTGGAGAGACAAGCTAGTCAAATGGCACACTCCAAAAGTCACCATTTGTTGTGACACAGGAGTTGCAGATTCTTTCAAACTCAAGTTTGAAATAATCTGCATGTCTTCATCAATGGCTTCACCATTTTGATCCTACAATTATCATTATTTTAGTGGTACTAGGGTGATAAAAATTATGAGCATGACACGATGTGCTGTGTAGTGTGATCCAGACACCCATTAGCTGGTTCATTGCTCTAATTCTCAGGCTCAGTGTTTCTAACAGTTTGGTTATAGTCACGGATCATGACAGCATGCACACACTACACAGCACTCAGAATTACAATAAATTAGAGTTAAGTCTTTAACTATACTATTTCAAGTGTTAATCAAGATGCTTATCTAGTTGTTTTTTTTTTAATGTGCTCTTATTCTTTTGGCAGCAAGGGCAGTTTACTTGCATATGGAGTGAAAGACTATCACTATCCTCTAATATAAAAGCAAGTGAATTGTCTCCATCACCATAAGAGCTAAAGAGCCACTTTGGTTTGCAGTGGGACTGGGATAGAGCAACACACAGCACAGCTCCAAAGTACACGCTTAAATTCACGATGCAAAACAGCCAGCATTGGGGACGCCACTCAGAGCCATTCGTATGCAAAACAGCTCCCCTCAGCCTTGCCCCTCCTTGCTGGATGTCTGCAGGCAGATCCAGTCTCTCAGCAAAACTCCGCTGTGATTCTCACCTGCGTTGAAACAAGTGCAGGAAAACCAGTAAAGCTTAAAACTTTCTTGTGTTTCTAATACAGGAAGGTTTTCCCAGAAAAAATAACAGAAGCTCAGTGAATCTAGGACCAAGTCCCTTGCCAAATTTCATATTCTTCCTCTGAACTAAAGGGTTGCTACAAGTACTTCATGGTGGAAAAAATATTAGGCACCAAGATATCTCTCACCTATTCCTAGAATTTTTTCAATCCCATCAAAACGTTTTGAAATTAGCTTTGCCATGAAAATTCAGTGTAAGGTACAGATCAGATAGAAAGTACAACAGGATCACTGAAGTTTCTTAAAGCAATTGAAAGTGAGGTAATATAAAAGGTTTAGACTTACCTAATAAGGACACCCAAAGAGCACAGTTTAAATAAAGAGATAAGTGCATGCTCTTTTCAGTACAAATTTCAGTCCAACTCCTCCCATAAAATTTAGTTTTCCTTTTAATGTAACAAAATGTTTGTAACCCCACCATCAGCACCTTTAATTCCTGTGTAACACAAGATCAACATTATTTTCAGACAGCTGCTTTTTGCTTTGTATTTTTGCTTCAGAAGAAATCATTAGTGTCTTTCACAGAGGTGCACTCTCTGTGCTGTTATAATGCTGTTATCCAAAACACATTACAGAAGCAGGTTCATCAGCTGAACAATCTTGGTCTCATAATATCTTTGTCACTATTGGAGAAAATTATCTGGTTTCTTAATGGCTGCTGTTTACCCAGAGTTTTTTATTCAGGAAGAAAGTAATGCAGCTCTATTGCTATCTCTGTGTCAATATAAAGTATATTTTCATGGAGATATTAAAGAAAAAAATTAGTGTTCTTTATCATTTATTTTATCTCCATTATCAAGTCCCAGCTCAAGTAAGGAGCTCAGTGTACTGGATTGCAACCACACAATAATATCTGTCTCCCATGTATTTTAACTATCTGTCATGTATTTTCCCTCTTGGAATATATATTGAAATACAGAAAATGAGGATGTATTCAGTATCTCTATTCAAAAGGGAATTTTATTATTTATTTCAAAGGGATAAAAAAGTCTTTGTATCAAAGAAATTTGTAGTTTTCTTTGTTATCACTTTATTTAGGCATATTTCTGATGTTTTCATATTTGTACTAAATCAGATTGAGACCAATTTTTATCAGAATAAAACACAAAAAATTTTGGTTGAGAAATGCAGAAATGTTTGCTGGGTGTGCAGTCATGTAACAATCAGGATTTGTTATAGAACTCTGGAGAAGGAATGCCCTGGGGCAAGGTAATAAGGAAATTTATTCCAAGGATTTGAAGCAATTTTGAGGTTGTAGTTCAGATCAAGAAAAGCCAAGCTAACCTTATTTCCTTCTGTAGCGCAACAAGTCTACAAGTGTACAAGTGTACATTTAATATTTTTTGTGAAATTTTGTCATTTTGTAGGACTAATGGTTAAAACTCTTTTTCTGGGAAAATGCCTAATCGCATCCAAAAGAAAGTGAATCTTAAAGCCACACATTGGCACATTCAAGGAAAATAAAGTTTTAAATAAACCCAAGCAGGTTAAATACACATTTGTCTGAGAAAGGACTGTGACCTGCCCTTGTGTAGTAAGATGTGCTACATGTGGGAGAAAATAAAGTTTCAGCCTGAGAACTCTTATCAGTCAACATCTAGGAGAAGGCAATTTGAAAAATAAAACAATACAAGACATTTCACTAAACAGATTTGAGGAAATCATTATATGCTCATAAAACTTGGGGGAAAAAAAAGGAGAAAGGCTTTATCTGTCACAAAATATATAGCTGCTATTCCTTCTAATGCCTTGGAAATAATGTCGTTTCCCTTACAAGATATTGGGGATATCATTATGCTCCCTTACGGAACAGAAGCTGCTCCTCCTCAGCTCATTTGACTGTTTTTGTACTATAATTTAGGAATTCCAACACAAATATTTAACCATAAGGAAATGTTGCAAGCAAAATATGATTTCTGTACAAAAATGCTTCAATTTAAAATAGAAGCAGTCCTCCTTTGACAAGGTTAAATGCAACTATTAACACTCTAAAGATGCCAGCAGATAAAACACAGAAATAAAAAGCAGAGAGCCAAAAGACACATATGGAGTTAACAATGCTCTTGAAAAACTCTGCAGAGGGGGCTGGCATTCTCACACATGGGAGAGCCTTCAGCGAGCCCTGCAGGGAATGGGTCTACAGCTCAGGCTTCTAGAATGGGAAACAGCAGCTGCTTTGCCCTGCTGTCTTGGTTTTGCCTGGGATAGAGTTAATTTTTTCCCTAGTATCTGGTACAGTGTTGTGTTTTGGATGTAGCGTGAGAATAATGTTGGTAATAGACTTTGTTGCTAAGTAGTGCTTACTTAAGTCAAGGACTTTTCAGTTTTCCATGCTCTGCCAACAAACAGGTGCACGTGAAGCTGTGAGGGAGTGTGGCCAGGATGGATGACCTGGACTGGCCAAAGGGATATTCCATACCACAGAACATCAAGATCAGTATATAAACTGGGAGGAATTGGCTGGGAAAGGTGCTCACTGTAAAGGGATGAGCTGAGCATCAGTGGGTGGTGAGCAATTGGATTGTGCATCACTTGTTTCTCTGGGCTTTTATTATTCTCTTTTCTTATCTGCTTTTTCATTGCTGTTGTTATTAGAATTATTGTTATTGTATTTTACTTTACTTCAATTATTAAACTGCTCTTATCTCAATGAATGGATTTTACCTTCTTCTGATTCTCATCCCTGTCCCACCAGGGATAAGGAAGGAGAGATATGGCTCACTGTGTTTGGGCCAGAACTCCCCAGGCAGTACTCTGACCTCTGCTCTTCACCTTTCACCTTTGCATCTCAGCAGGACATGGTTTAACATTCAGTTGGCTGACTTAGCTTGAAGCCTAAACACAGTTGCAAGAAAGGTTGACACCTTTTGATCTCAAAAGTCTTCTTTGTAATTACAGCTGAGTTGTCTCCTTTCCACTCTGGGGGGATGCAAGTCTATCTGTAACTTTGAATTGCAAAGGAAGAAGATGGGTAGGGAAGGAACTGGGAGTGGAACCAATCTTTTCCACAATGCAACAGCTCTGATTCTTGTAAGAGGCACACTCGTGGTAATTTCCCCTGTGAATCACACTGCCTCGTTGGCAACAACACCAGAGCAAATCAGAAAACTATTGCTGAATCTGATCTGCTTATGCTTGTGCACCCACACGGCAACCCATTTGCACTGCTGGACACAAACCACATCCAGTCAGAGTGAACTGGGACACTTATGGAAGAGCAAGCTCTCTCCCAGACAATGTATACACCAGAACAGTGCCTGGGCTGCTCCAGCTACTTGGACACCAAACAGGCATCTTGGTGCCATCTGGCAAGAGGCTGCCCAGGGGTGCAGCCCTGTCCCTGTGCAGAGCAGCAGGGGCTGCAGGCAGCCTGGGGAGCAGTGTGGATGTGCAGGGGCAGGGTGGGTGCTCACAGGGATCACTCCTGCACACCAGGACAGACTCAGTCATCCTGCCCAGACTGGAAACTGCTTCCACTTGAATTCAGGTGTCTTATAGTGTCATATACAGTCCACAAAAGCATGAGATGTTTTATATTAACTATGTATGCAGGCACATAAATGCATGTGCATAATACAGCTTTTTAGCTTTCCTACAGAGATAATTCTTTCCCTGTACAGAATAAGCAGAAACCTCGGGGTAGCTTTGTTTTCCTTTATACTACATTAAACATCACTATTCTAGATTGAATTCTGGTGTGAATCACAAGAACATGTTGATGCTTCAGAACGTCAGTGCAGAATTCCCTTTTGGCTTTAATGGCATTTATGAAAGAAAGCAAAAGAACTTGTCAAAATTTAAAATGTGGTAATATGTTACCTTCTAGCTATTTTTAAAATTTTTATTTTATTTCTGCAAAAGGAAAAGAAAAAGAAGTCTGAAGAGATTTATATTAAAAAATCAAAAGATTCACCACCCTGGAGGAGATTCTCACATAAAGTTTCTCTTTATTTTAAAGGCAACAGTTTTCTGCATATATTTTATTGTTGTTGTTGTTGTTGTTTTGGAATTAATAATTAATCTCTATTTTACTGAGAGTATTCTGAGCTCACATGCACTTTTTACTATACAAGATATGCAAATACTGTGATAATGGCTAGAAGTGATATGCAGAAACACTAAGAACTTGTTTGGGAAGAGACTGAAGAGAAAGAACATATATGACTCATACAAAAATGTATTGAGCATTGTGTTTCTACAAAAGATAACTGTCTACAAGCCTGAGAAGCACAAGCTGCTGTGATCTCATGTTCTCTTTCACAGAGCCCCCAAGCTAGCTTTGCATCTGGGTGGTGAGGAAGAAAGCAAAGGTCACCCTGCTCTTCGAAAAGGGCAAAAAGGAGGACCCAGGGAACTACTGGCCAGTCAGCCTCACCTCAATCCCTGGAAAGGTTATGGAGTGCCTCAGTCTGGAGGCCATCTCTGCCCACAGGGATGACAAGAAGGTGATCAGGAGCAGTGAGCACAGATTCACTCAAGGTAAATCATGTTTGACCAGCCTGATGACCTTCTACAATGAAACAACTCCTGAATGGATGAGGGGAGAGCAGGGAGTGTTGTCTACCTCGACTTCAGCAAGGCTTTTGACAGCCTCTCTCAAAATATCCTTATAGGCAAACTCAGGAAGTGTGGACTGGATGAGTGGACAGTGAGGTGGATTGAGAACTGGCTGAACAGCAGGTAGCAGGAGTAGTGAGGCCACATCTGGAGTATTCTATCCAGTTTTGGGCTCCTTATTACAAGACAGACATGGAGCTCCTGGAGTGGGTGGAGTGGAGGGCTACAAAGATGATTAAGAGCCAGGACCATCTCTCTTATGAGGACAGGCTGAGGGAACTGGGGCTGTTCAGCTTCAAGAAGAGATGACTGAGAGGGGATCTTGTCAATGTCTATCAGTATCTGAAGGGAGAGTGTTGTATTGTGTTTTATATGCCTTTTTATAATTGTTCTGTACCTTG
>WBNO01018790.1:16948-27062 GCA_013400575.1 Peucedramus taeniatus
GTCTTCGGAGCGAGGTCACGCTGTGCTCTGGGTCAGTGCCCTGAATAAACCTGGACTGACACCTCCACCCGCAGTCCACTCCTCCTTCCGCCGTCGCGCCTTTGCCTCACCCGCCAAGGCGAGAGCCTTCGCCGCCCTCCTGACTCCGCTGGGGACCGGGAGAGTGTCCCCCGCTGTCGCTGTGCCACAGCCAGCCGGGCGCTCCGAGGGACACTCGGAGAGGCATTACGACAGCAGAGTGTCAAGAGGATGAAACCAGGTGCTTCTTGGTGATGCCAAGCAATAGGACAATAGGCAATAAGCAGAAACTGATGCACATAAAGTTTCCCACTGGAACAGATTGGCCAGAGAAGTTGTGGAGCCTCCCTATCTGGAGATACTTAAGAACTGTCTGGATGCAGTCCTGTGCAATGTGCACAGGGAGGACCCTGCCTGAGCAGGGAGATTGGACCACATGACCCACTGTGGTCCCTTCCAACTCTGCCCATTCTGTGATTTTGTGACTTCACTGGAGTAGCCCTGGCTGAGAGTGCTTCAGTTTACCTAGGGAGAAGCAGTGGGCTTCAGCACAGGTTGTAAGGAGATTATCAAAACTAACATTGGATTTTTCCTCCAGAAACTCGGTGCTAACACCTGCATTATTTCATTTCACTGTGACCATGACTGTTACTCAAGCCATCAAAACTGAAACCACATGCACGGCAGCTCCTCTTTACTACAATCTTTTGTATAATGATTATTGCCAAGAAAAGGACAGAAAATATGGTTATGTGCTAATCCTGCCAGTGTTGGTACAATATGGTTATGTGCTTATCTGCCAATGTTGGCACATCACTAATTTTGCATGGGTGAGCAATTCTGGCAAGTTATCATATAAAAACTAATTTAGGCATATGAATTCTTGCAGTAATACTGTTATGATACAGTAAGTTTATTTTTCTGAATCAGTGTTCAAGTGCTTAACTCCAGATCCAAAATACAGCTATGGGTACCGTATGGAAATGCACTGCTTTTTAAGAGCTCCTAAGCACACAATTTTGTTGAAGCTAAAAGGTGGCTGAAGCCAAGTGTAAGAATTTTCTAAAAATCAGGTTTGCTTTCCTTGGCAGCTTCAGAAGCAGTTGGAAACAGGTTCTAACCCTCTAGTTTCTTATGGCTATGTTTTGCAGAATAGCAGCATCAAGGGGGCTTAAATGGCTATGAATTTCCTACATCAAGATCTTCACAACTCTAAAATTACGGGCAATGCTGTTTAAATCATGAATATTTACTAAAACCTAGCAAATTACCCTTTATTCATGAAAACAGTAGTTCCCAAACTTCTTTTTCACCAGGAACTGCAGTCTTTGCTGAAACCTTATTATGAAACAAATAAGGGCATTATGATATTATGACAATAGTCTAAAATAATAACAATCTGTATTACTGAATTAATGTCTTTATAATTGCTGGATGCTTTTCCACTTCAAAATTCTGTTGCCCCATCTTAAAATATCAGCCATTTTCCTCTGTGTGGTAGCTGCTATCCCTCACAAACCACTTCTCACCATGTCTTAAGCATTTAATTTCTTTCCCAGGAGAAGCAGAGACTTGTTTCCTGTTTCCATTCTTGGGAAGATTTCTGGTCATTTGCAAGTCTGTGCTCAGGGAAGAGACCCTGCCTTGGGACAAGCCCTTCCAGGCAGAGGTATCACATAAAAATGCTGGGGCATGGTCACTGCTCTGCTTGGGTGAGCCCCCTGCTCACTCATAGAGAGGGACAGCAAGCTCAGCTTACTGCAGTGCCAAACACCAGTTTTAGTCCCTTGGTAAAAAAAAGACCTGGATGTGGACTCTCACTGGATGGCTTCAGGACATTGAATAAAACGATAATTGTATGAGTGAGCTACAATCCTGTGACACAAAATCCCTTGTGAGGAGCATATGAGAACAACACAGGAAACTTAACAGTGTTGTCACTGTTTTCCTTAAATGTGTTTGTTTACACTCAGGGCATGGCTGGGTTTGACTGAAAGCTCTAAGAGATCCAACTTTCCTGAGAAACTTCTCTCAAAGAACTTCATCCTTGAAAACCTGCTACATTAGTGTAGCTGCCAACAGGGTCGGAGAGATGCCTGCTTACCAGCATTTTTAAATGCTTTCTGTGCAGTTTATACAAGCCTTTCCAACCTGCTTTGAATTTCAGGCTTCATCAGATTTAATGGAACATCGCGGCTGTGTTTGTGGTGTCAACACTTTTCTTTGCTCTGCTCTTGAGCTGCAGACTCTCTCTCCCTGCTGTCATGACTTTCACCCTGACTTTCAGGCCCACATCTCCCCCTAACTGCTGCTGAAACAGAGGTCTGCCCAGCAGGGTTATTTTGAGCACTTTCAAGGGAAGTATCTCACAGTGCTCCTCATCAGCATAAACCCTTTATTGTTAAATAAATAATGCCTAAATATAGACTATACTTCTGCAGATTTTTCTTAATCATGGGTCTTTTTTTGGAACTGTAAATTCCTGTAGTTCAGTTAAGTCCTTTTGTAAAATTGCAAATGGAGATATAAGGAAATCAATGGAGGAAAAAAAATTTTGGTTTGGGTAGCCAAGCACTGGCACAGAGGACCAAGGACAAGAGCATAGATTTGACCATGGTTCTTGTTTTTTGACTCAGGATGGATTTGTGAGGGCTGGAGCTTCTAAACCCGGGCTGAGCAGCCCGCAAAACTTCCCCATCACATTCACTGCCAGTCCCACACTGTGCTGGACAGAAAAAGGCATCAAGCTACAGCAGAATTACTTTACTCTTGTCTTCAAGGAGACCAGAGTCAGTTTTCCTGAGGCTAGTGACAAATTCTGGACAAGCCATGGGGTACCATGACTGCACTGCATCCTCAGAGTCTGAGGGATTGTGCCAGCCACGGGCAGAGAGCCCTTGGCACCTCCCAGCTTCAGGCAGGGCTTTAGGGAAAAAACTCAAGTGGAGAGTAAAGGAGTCTGAAAACATGGGACAAAAGGAACTGCCCTGCAGCACAGTGAGAACTGTTTTCAGTGTCTAAGCTGAAAAACAATTGGCAGAAACCAGCATTAGGTTATGGCATGCTAATTTTTTACTCTCATTACTTGAATGTATTTGAGGTGCATGTATTGCTCTCAAAAGAGGCTCCAGCTCCATATAAATAATTAAAGATTTTTAAAAAATATACTTTAAATTAAAAAATAAAACACTGTAGATACAGATGTGAAATCACAAATAATTATTTTTCCAGAAGCTCAGCATGTTTATTCAGTTATTATATTTGGTGGACGATCAAATATATAACGTCAGTTATTTGGTGGACGATCATGATTCTTGCTTTATTGCTTTAAATCTGTTAAAAAGCATCTTTTCTATTGCATTTCTTAGGTTATTACACACAATAGTTGAAAGACCATGACCCATAAAAGCCAGAGGTTAATTTGATTTTCAGATATGTCAGCTGGAGTAAGCAGAAGGTCGTGCAGATTGCCTATTGTTGTGGCATTGTGTTTGCTTAGGACATTTCCCGTGGCTGCCTTGGCCACGGAAGCAGAGATATTCAGACAGTCCTGTTTGAACTTTTTCCCCATCAGCTCATTCCAGAACTGAACTGACTTCCCCCAATGCAACCTTTTCAGTGCTCAGTGCTTGTTTTTTGTTTTTTTGGTTTTTTTTTGTTTGTTTTGTTGGTTGGTTGGTTTTGGGTTTTTTTTTTTTTTTTTTTTTTTTTTTTTTTTTTTTTTTTTTTTTTTTTTTTTTTTTTTTTTTGTTTTAGAGCATTTGAAGAGGCCTGGTTTCTGTGAACTCTGGTTTCTGTGAACTGGGAAGATCCTTCAAGTTAGCCTGAGTGCTGCATTACAGCACAACTGAAATGGGTCCAGTTCTCAACCAGTGAAGCTCCTGGATGTTGCTATACTCAGGATGGCCTTTACTGGCACATTGCTAATGCTCTCACATGTCTGTCTCTTGACTGGCAGCACTGTAGTGCTGAATTAAGTCCTGGGGTTTCGTCACTAAATTAGTTCAAGTCGGGAGAAATGAAGCAGATATAGCACTGCCTAACTCTAAGCATGATGGTTAAGGTTTGACCATGCTGCTAACAAGACCATGGCTGATATGCATTTGAAAGCCAGTGCCTGGTTGGCTTGAACTGCAGGAAAGCTTGTGCAGCAGAAGCCACAGCTCAAATGTAGGGAGATGATTGAACATCTTTATCCATGTTCACCATCTGCTCCTAAGCCACCACCAGCAGACAAGAAGCCCCTCATCTGCCCATCCTGCTTAATCTAGAGACATCCCCGTGTAAGGAGTGTCTGCAGTGAAGGCAGCTGGCAGGTTACTCAAAAATTCCCCTCCATGTGATACAGACAAATCACTTCCCTGCCTGCTTAACCCATGTTTAACCCGGGCACCAGCCAAGACTGTCTTGTATTCTGAAACATGCTCCCACTTGATCTGAAATGTTAAGGTAGTTGAAGCACATGTGCCTGTACTCAGTCAAGCTTTTAGTACTGTCCCCCATCCCTACAAACACTTACATGTCCTTTAACTGCTTATTTTCCTGTTGTCTCTGCATTGAAATCTATTTGATTACTTTCAGCTTTTTTTGCTGAAACTGACAGCAAAAGTGTTGCCACTGCTGACATTTTGAAGTAGCTCTCAACATCATCAGGGCAAGATGTTCTTTCACAAGAGCCGGGACACAGGACCCCCAGAGAGGATATAATCATCTTGCTCCACCTCCCCTATGAAAAGCTGCCAACAGAAGCACATAAACAAACTAATCCCTATTCCATCCCATTATTAGCAGATTTAGCTACAGGCATTCAAAAAGAACAGATAATGGATAGTAAGAAGAGACTGTAGAAGAAAAATCATAATGATGATGCTTATTGTGAAATTAGAAAATTATTTCCAGGATATTTGCAGGTAGATTCTTGTAGAAAAAGTCATTCTGTAGCCTTTGGCAAATGTGACACTAGCAAGCTTATGGGCAGCTTATGTTGAAGTATTTATATTTATATAGATTGCAAGAAGTGTTATGATTTTGTGACATCTTCTGCTGTGATTGCTAGTCAATTAAGATCCCTCCTCAGAGCCTTTTCTTTTTTATGCCTAGGTATGTAAATGAAGGCTGCTTTCATGCAGTTCCTAATGTTGCATTTATTAGTCCTCCCCTGTGACAAGGGATATGAACCCACTTTTCTGGCATGAATACTTTTCCCACTCAGCTGGACAACTTACTTATGAGTAAAGACAGGGCTGTGACAGGCCTCCAAAATATTTCTGGGAAGGTGCAAAAAAGAATGAATCTGCAAAAGCAGGGAGGAGAGGCTCTGTTGGGAAATGGGACACCAGAGCCCCAGCCCCTGCTTTGTTAAAGCCATCCTGATTGAGTACAACAGCTGGGCTCTGAAAATACCTTCTCAGTTAAGTCCTGCTGGTGAGAGAATTTCTAGTTTTTGAATCCCTAAAAGTATAGGGTTTTAGTCACTCAGCATCACCAAGAACAAAGGTAATTCTCCACATGTTGAGAGACAGGAGTGGAGCAGACAACTTCCAGCTCCTGTTCCTGCCTGCCATCCCAGGTCTCCTGATGTGTCCACGTTGCATATTAGCATGAAACCCATGTATACAACTAGTTTCACACTAGTCTAAAATAAACTTTGTATATTTGCTTGCCCTTCCCATGTCCCCAACCCACACAGTGCTTTAGCAGCTCTCTGATATATGCAATACTCAGAGGACAACCTGCAGATGAGGAGCGCCAGGCCATGAAAACTAAATTCAGCTATAGTCCCTGTAGCCTGACAAAGCAAAAATACTTTTGGGTTTTGGTCACTTTGTGGTTAGGATGGCAGTAGAAAAAGAACATTTTACCCTAAATTACGAGGGCCTGGCCCTGATAACATTTTGTGGATTTCGACACTTTGGGTTGCAGCCTTCATTTTGACTACCCGGCTCATGCTCTGTGGGGCACTGGACTGGACCACAAAGCCTTGGGACCATCACACTAATCATGTTCTGATAGAGATGCTCTCTCTGAGCTTCAGTTGCAGAAGTCTCTCAAAAGGAAATCCATGTATGAAATTAATATTGACTAGAGGATGGTGCAGTAGATATCAGGTATAGCAGAGGAAATACATCACTTCAAGTATTGCTAGCATTTATTTATTTTTAAGCTTAATTGGTGCTTCTGCATGCAAACTGGCAAGAACACCATCAGCTTCCATCTCATCAGCTCTGATAAGCCTAGAAATGCTGGGGGTTGCTGCAGGCAGACAGAGATCGGGTATTGCAGGAAGTAGGATTGATGTCTTAATAAGAGGCATTTTGTCCTCCACATCACTATGATGCTTCAGGCACTGTGCTTCTGAAGGGCCTTTCTCTAGAGATAAAGAGCTTCCTCATGTTAATTAAAGGTTGCACAGTCCTTTTGAAAAGGTAAGAATAACTTCATTGATCACCATATGACATGGTAATCTTCCTGAGTAGAATCATATGCAAAAATAAGGCTTTCAGTGTTTTTTATATAGGGAATTACCAGAGAAGTAAAACCAATTCTTCTGTCAAAGCTATTTGTCCCCTGCATATACAGCTTCATCCCATATTGCCAGGCACCTATTCTGACATGCTCTCTGAATTCGTTCAGCAGCTCAGTTCACACCTGTGGATATTGACTACATCTGTGATAACATGACCCAGAAGTTCAAACCTGCAGAAATGGCACATTCACATCAGACCTACTCTTTCTCTCACCAAAGTCTTTGGGAGCTTTTATTGCCTTTATTCAGAGCATGAAAGGCGCAGGAAAAAAACCTCCAAGTAAGCAAGCAACATTAGGTATAAACAAGGTACAAGCCAGTGAGAGTTACACTGTTGAAATAAATTCCACATTCCTATGAGGCAGACCCCCAAGCATTGCCATATTATGCAAAAGAAACAAAAAAGAGCCTGCACCAGAAATATTTTTTATTATCAGAAAAATTTTAAACACATCGAGTCAATGCACTTTCACTGGATACACTTCCAGCTACTCCACATATGACACTTTCTGCTCAAGTACCTACAAGCTAGAACCAGAATCTTTAAAGCCAAGTGGATACTTCATTTTGCAAGCTTTTTCTTTATTTAAAGTGAATTTTCTTATAGTTCTCTAAATAAGTAGCTACAAAGGTAGTAAAAGGTAGTAAAATAAGACACAAGGAAATGGAATGAAGCTGCATCAAGGTGAGGTCAGACTGGACCTCACCAGAGACACACCAGAGAGAGAGACACACCTCTCACTGTGTTTGGTCACTGCAACAGGCTCTCTGGGGAACTGGTCATGGCATCAAGCCTGCCAGAGGTCAAGGAGCATCTGGACAATGCTCTTAGCACATGGTTTAGCTTTAGGTGGTACTGCAAGGAGCAGGAAGTTGGAGTCTGTGATCCTTATGGGTCCTTTCCAATTTGAGATATTCAATGGTTCTATATAAAAATAATATCTACAGAGATGTTATGATAGCCTTAAGAATTTTCTTCTGCTTGTAAGTATGTCTCCTTTCCTCCTGGTTGTGTGGAATAAGTTGAGAGCTGGAGGGCAGGACTACACGCAGAGGGATCTCAGCAGCCTGGAGAAATGAGCTGACAGGAACTTGCTGGAGTTCACCAAGAACATGTGCAAACTCCTGCAATTGGGATGGGGAAAACCCATGCAGAGGGCTGACTGTCAAGAAGGCATCTTTGCAGGAAAAGACCTGAGGATCCTGGCAGGCAATTAAGTGAGTATCAGTCACCAATGTGCCTTTGCAGTGATGAAGATTAAACACATGTAGGGGTGTATTAGCAATAGTCATGGGAAGTGATCACCCTCTGAATGGCACTTGTGAGAGTACTGTGACCAGTTTGGGGCTCTCCAGCTGACTACTGGAGTGAGTCCAGCAGTGGGCCACCAAGGTTCTGCAAGAAGATGCTGAGATAAATGGGTTTGTTCAGCTTTTAGAAGGCAAGGCTAAGGTGAAGAAACCTTACTTCTGCCTTCAACTACCTAATAAGATGGTACAGAGAGGAAAGAATCTCAGAGGTATTCTCAAAGGTGAAGGGCGATAAGAGGCAACAGACACAAACTTCAACAACAGAAATCCCAAACAGATGGCAGGGGAAAAAAAAAATTATGAATGGGTGGTTGAATATTGGAACTGGTGCCCCAGAGAAGTAGTATGTGGTAGGTGGTAGTATCTCCATCCTTGAAAATCTATCCTTGGAAAGTCTTCTATACTGAAAACTTGACTGGACAAGTTTCTGGAGAATATAACATAACTTTTAAAGTTGGCCCTGCTTTGAAAAGAAGCTGGAGGACACGATCTTCAGAGGTCATCTCCAATCAGAATTATTTTATGCATGAAAGTTTAGAGTGTTCTTTGTATAAATCTGTGTTCATTATGATTAAGATTATTGAATTTGTTGAATGCTGAATATGATGCATGGCAAGGTGGCGCAATTCAGATGATTCAAAGAGCTCATAGGAATGTGCTTCTGGCCCGCACACAGTTTCACTCCCTGCCATGGTTACCCATTCAGAGAGAAAAGAAGATTTACTCCAATGTCATATATAAGTTAAAATTTTAAAAGGCTGACATCTTTCTTTTGCATTAGTCATGGGATTGCAGAAGGACAGAGAGTTGATTTTCAAACATTTGTATAGAGAATTCAGGCTCAAAATTTTATTGTAACTCAATATCCAAACCTTTAAAGGTCTACTTGCCACCAAGAAAAATGTCTGGCTTGGACCTGGTGGATCACAGGCTGGGAGATATGAGGAACTTACTGAGCCCTGCAGGGACTGATTATTACTTCCTTTGAGAAGTGAGGCTTCAATTCTGGCTCAAAAGTGAACATGATCCTCTTTCCCAGAGAACTGAAATCAAGGCATCTCCATACTTTTAAGCATGAAGAGGCCATATCCTCCCTGTTGTACTGCTGTATCCTTACAACATTCTTGTACCAGAGGTAAGCATCCATACATTTCAAACAGTGCACAGATCTGTTTTGAGTGGTGAGCTGCTAAGCTTTCTCCTCATATGTCTCATCTGGGCTTTTCCTTGTCATCTAGCAGAGATAATAATTTAAACTGTAACATATTACTTCACATTTCTCCTTCATGTGTTGTGTGGAATAGTGACTGCAGTATGGGATCGGAGAACAAACACTGCACTCTCTCCGAGTTTCAGTCAATGGTATTTTTCAACAACTTCGGGTCCAATAAACTGCAAAGTTTAAATTCCAGTACTGCACTATTCTCAAGGTTTGCCATACCTACCTGCTCCACTTCGCAGGTCGTTGCCTTTCAGTGAGACTTACAGCTCTCAGGAGGGCTGCAGAAGCACAGGGCTCAGACAAAGCCTTGCTTCAGAGGACAGACTTCCTATATGCACTTGCTCCATTCCCACATTTCCTTAAAGCTTGGCATACCCAAATCTGCAACCCCTTTACACATTCGGGTACCACCACATGGAAGAGACCTCCCTTTTTTCTTTTTTCTTTTTCTTTTTCAGTTGTGAAAGACTATGTCATGGACAAAATAACAAGAAAAGAAGGGTTTAAACATCTATGTCCGCAAATTTTAATATTTTTGGCCCCGTCCTTTCACTTTTGCTCCATGACAGCGTCCGGCGGTGCGCGGAGGAGCCGGGGGGCTGCAGTCACCGCTGACCGGCGGACGGGCATGTCCCCGGCCCCCGGGCAGCCAGGGGCAACCCACGGCAGGCGGGCAGCAGGGCTCGCTTTCGGCCACTGTCCCAGGATCTTTTCTTCTAACAAATGGCTTCCTGGAGAAAATACCTTTGG
This sequence comes from Peucedramus taeniatus, assembly GCA_013400575.1. Taxonomy (NCBI): domain Eukaryota; kingdom Metazoa; phylum Chordata; class Aves; order Passeriformes; family Fringillidae; genus Peucedramus; species Peucedramus taeniatus. The sequence goes on from WBNO01018790.1 coordinate 26,776, forward strand.
CGTGTTTGAGCAGAAGGCAAGTAGACCCTCCAAGCGGGAGTCTTGTCCCGCAGGATCAGCGGGCTCTGCCGGGGCCGAGACGGCACCGGCCGGCTCAGCCCAGGGGCAGCAGGGACAGCGCACTGCGGGCGGCGATCTCCAGCCCCCGGCAATGGAACTCCGAGCGACTCCGAGAGCGCTGCCTCCCGAGCAGCTCATCCCGGAGGCGGCCACGGGCACGGCCGCGGGTCTCGGCCGCATCGCTGCGGGAAGCCGGGGGCGGCCCCGCCGGGCCCAGGCTCCGCCCG
>WBNO01018790.1:37224-180967 GCA_013400575.1 Peucedramus taeniatus
TTTTTTAATTACCATTCTTTTCTATTCCCCTTCTGTCTTAAAGGGAAGTTATTTTATTGTTGGTTGTGGATTTTTTTCTTTTTGATTCATTATCTCTGCTGCCTGAGGAGGAGAGGGCAAGAAGCTGTAAAACTTCATCATGGGCAGCAACCCTTTTCTTTCTGGTTGGGAAGGGCACTCCTTAAATTGATTCAGGCCCAGCCTTTGTAAATGAGAGCAGGGTCCTCTTCAGCAGGTTCAGGGTTGCACTGGATGATCAAAGGCAAGGACCCTGTGTTACACTCCTGTCCCTGCCTTGCTGACCAGGCTCATGAGGCAGCTGAGCAGCTCTGCTCCTACCCCGGGTGCTGAGGGTTGCGCCTCCCTTGGCTCCAGCGGCCGCAGGGAGGGGCTCAGTGCCTTCTCCTCTGTCCCACTGCATCCCTCCCACTGGTAATTCCATGGCTCCAAGGCTGAGTCTTGGCAGTCTGAGTGAGGGTCTTGGGTTTTTAATTTGCTCAGCAGTACGTGATGCTTTGCAGAAGCCTGTACAGTAAAGCTAGGGTCTTTAAATTGCTGGTTGTGTGGTTTAAAACCTCATTTTGAAGAATGTGCTTTTTCTTCTGAATTTGTATTAAGAATCTTTGTTTCATGAATGAATGCTAAAGTTTGAAACTAGATTTATCTGAACTAGTTTATGTTTCTCTTTGCTGAACTTATTTGTAGGTGTCTTGACTCAGAAAGTTCAAATCCTTGAAGGGAAAAATCCCTTAAACGGGGAAAAAAGAAAACTTCTACTTTCCTAAGTTCAAACTTGCAATGTTCATCCTTTAGGGAGTTTAAAAGTTGTAGAGTGAAACCTGGATTGTATTTGTGGTGCCATGGGGAGGTGGAGTATGACTTTGATTTTGGTATTTGGAAATTGAAAATAGTAATCATAAAGCTAGCCTCAGTGGTTATTGCTGCTTATGTCACAACAAAGGTCAAAGTTTTATGTGTGTTTGGTTTGATATGAGTGACTTATATTTTGAAGAATGTAAATAGAAAATTTTCTCCCCTTTTTGGTCTTCCCCTTTGAACAAAAAAAAAATTGTTTTTCAGCTATTTTCATGAGTAATTTGAAGATCAGAACTTAGCCATACATGCTCTCAACCATAATGCAGGAATTGATGAGGCATTAAAACACTGATCTCTTAAACCGATGTACAGCAGCATCAGTCTTGGAGGGCAATTCCCTCTCCCTTACCTTGTCACTCCTCTCATCAATCACATTTCCAGTCCTGGGTTTTCAGTTCATTTTGTTGTTCTTCTCAATAAACTTTAAGATCAATATCTCCACAGCCCTTAAAAAATCTAGATGGCAACTTCCTCAGGCTGTGGTTCCCTCTGGAACTGTACCCCTCTGGGGTACTTCTCAATGTCATGTTAAGGTCTTTCTATCCCTTTCTGGTAGTGCAAAGCCAGGAATTACAGTCCAGTTAGTTCCTTTGGCAACCTCTCCAGAGTAATCCCTCAAAATCCTAGGTCTAGGGATGGTAATTCTATTAGCTGTTCAGCAAGCTGAGTCTGGAAGAATGCAGCTGGTGTGTGGGAATGTGGGAAGTTACCCATCCCTGCCTTTAATCCTGCTTTTAGAGGGGAAAAAAGTTACAGGCTAATGTGATTAGCTGTAATTCCATTCTTGCTTGGTTTTAGAGAAGTGTCTGATTCCTGAATCACAAGCTAGTTCTGTGAAGTGCCTTCGTAGAGGGGAGAAGGAACTATTTTGGTAGCTCAGCTCATCTGTCTTTGAAAAAGCACTGGAATCAAGAGAAGAAGAAGAAGAAGCTCTCACAGCCAGCAGTAAGTTTCTAGTTCTTGCTGCACAGCATAATTTAGAAATATGAAACTAAGAGTGTGTAAATGGAAACAGAGAATGAGCATAGTCCTTTCAGGTGTGTGTGTATGAACATGGGCATGGAACAACTTAACACACAGCGCCCATGGTTCTTCAGGGCTTTGCAGCCCCGAGGTTTGCACTGGGATTGTGTTATCAGCTGATATGTGACAGCTGCTGCTGGGACTGGCGATGTGGCTGGTCTAACACAGACCAGGGCTAGAGCTGTCTCTAATGAAAGCTGCAGCTCCTACCTGAAGTGAATGATTTGAGATCACTTTTCTCCCTTGAGGCATGTCTTCTCAGTGCTAAGGGAACGAGAGGCTGGACTTCTGTGGGAGTGCCAGTGTGAACTGCTGGAAACGCTGTTGGGTGCCAGGGAGGGGCAGAGGCAGAAGCCCCCAGGACAGGAGTGGAGCACTGTGCCACAGCCTGTGCCAGCGTGGGCATGGACAGCACACTGCTGTGGGGACAGAGGGCAGCATCCTCTCGTGGGAAAGGCAAAACGCAACCTGAGCGGATCAGTTGTCCTCAAAGGTTCCTTGCTTCCTATGGCCATCGTTTGGGGAGAAGGAAATGTCTCCCTCACCAGCTCAGCCTGTTTTCTATTTCCATGGGAAATGAGGGAGAAGGCAGGAAAATACCTCGTTCATGTCTTGTCTGTTTGTTGGAGAATTCAAAATAAGTGTGCCTAGTCTTTGAGTCAAATACTGCCTGAACCCTCTGTAGTGAAGAGCTCTGGCGGGGATGAGGTCAAAGGACTTCACTTACTGCTTTCTTTGTTCAAGCAGAAAATTTGAGATTCTTCAATTTAGAGAAATTGTGTGAATTGAGGCTTTACCCTGACTTCCTGTCAGGTTCCCCCTCCTCTCAGGTCCTTTCTTGCCAAGTGGCAGGAGTGACACTGGGGCTGGGAGGTCCTGGTGGCAGCTGCCCTCAGAGTCCCAGGGAAGAGAGGGAGTGTGCAGGCACTGCTGGAAGGGTGCCTGGCCAAGCTGTAACACAGCTGCTTGGTTCCATTCCTAAAGGATTGCAAGGTGGGAGCAAATTCACTGAAAAGGAGTGTTATTCACTTCTGTCTCCTGTGTTGAGTTGCCTCAAGTGTTGATCCTGTTACAATAGTTCAAATGCTTGGGAGAGATGATGCTGTAGCAATAAAATGTTGCAATATTAATCCTATAAATTTATAGGCTCAGTCAGGCTGGTATTTCGAGAGGTTGTTTGGAACTGCCCTGTTTACAAGTAAAAACTCTCACTTTGTTTGAATGTGGTACGAGGTACACTGCCTCTCTTGCACTTACACTCCTGATGGTTTGATATGTGGTTTAACTGCTGTGCTCTCTCACAGCTTTCTTTAAGGCCAGAAAACCTCTTTAAGCTTTCTCTTTCAGTTTTTAACGAAGTGCCTTTCACCCAACAGCAAAAAAAAAAAAATCGTCAAAGCTCCTCCCACTATGAAATAAAGGGAGAATTTCTGGTCTTTTCCCTTTGAAATTGCTTCATACTCCCTGGAGAACATGACACCACTAGAAGAGTAGATGAATTTGATCTTGGAGAAATGTAGTGGTGTTTGGCAGGGTTAATTTGAAGTAGTGTTACATAGGTACCTGTTTTGAAAATACAGTTACCCCTCTAGTATCATTTTGGGAAGCATACATATGATGAAAGTAGGATGTGGTAGTGATAAATGGGGTGCCTCTGAAAAGTCTACATTTAAAACATGTTAAGACTGCGTTCATCCTTAATTATGGGCAGAGCTAAAGAGGAGTAATGACTGGAAAAAACCAAGTAGGGACCATAGAGTTGTTGAAAGAGGGGAACAAAAACGAAGCCTAAAAAGCCATGAGATAGCACACTGAAGGCAGGCTAAATATTTTTGTGTTGGGAAAGAGGCTTAGCAGGAGTAGAAGTCCCTATGACAGAAAATGAAAGGCTGTAAACAGCAATAAAGATAATGCTTCCCTGTGTAACTTAGAGTATATAGGCAGAATTCATTGCATGAGGACATACCAAAGAAGTCTGTTAAAGACTGGGTTCAGGGTCTCCTGTTTCAGGAAGCTCCAAGACCCTGGATTTAAAGGTATTTAAAGACAGGTATCTTGAAAACTTAAGATCTTCCCCCACTCCTCTTTTTTCTTTGAAATAGAGAACTTTTTCATGTTTGCTGCATGAAAGGTGTCTACTGGACATTAAGGGGATTGCTCTGCCATGGTTGGGTTCATTCCTGAATTAACCCCTTACTTCTCCCACTCCCACTCTGTGCAGCAGAAAGCAGTGCAATTAGTAGGGCACAAACTGTGCTGCTGAGAAATTTTTTCAGAGTTGTTTATTGTTGTTTGGAATGACAATCCAGAGTGTTGTGGCTTAACTTTGGTCAGCAATTAAGCACCATTAGATGTTCAGTCACTCCCCCACAGTGGGACAGGGAAGGGAATCATAAGGGTAAACCTGAGAAAACTCATGGGTTGAGATAAAGACAGTTTAATAGGTAAGACAAAAGCTGTACATGCAAGAAAAGCAAAAAAAGGAATTCATTCACCACTTCCCTTGGGCAGGCAGGTGTTCAACTGTTTCCAGGACAGCAGGGCCCTATCACACATAATGGTGACTTGGGAAGGCAAATGCCATCACTCCAAATGTCCCTCCCTGCCCTCTTACACCCAACTTTTATTGCCAGCACGATGCCATAACCATATGGAATATCCCTTTGATCAGTTGGAGTCATCTGTGTTGGCTCTGCTCCCTCCCGATTCCTTGCGCACCCCCAACCCATTCACTTGTGGGATGGGGTGAGAAAGCAAAAAGGTTGCATTGATGCTGTGTAAGCCTTACTCTGCCATAATAAAAGCATCACTATATTTCTGACCCTGTTTCCAGCACAGATCCAAAACAGAGCCACACACAAGCTACTATGAAGAAATTTAACTCTGTCGCAGCCAAAACCAGTACACAAGGAAATACTGAAAGGTAGGAGAGGGCTCTTCCATGGAGACTGCAGTAGAAAAGAAAAGTGGCAGCACAAACTACCAAAAACTGGTGTGTAGTTTTTCTGCATGGGGAGAACTTCCTTTAAAAAAAGAAAAAGCTCTTTTAATGGTGGGCAGTATTTTCATTTTAGGAGTTTGTATTTAAACATCGGAGAAGGCAATTTTTTTTTTTGTTTAAAGATGGATGTGCTTATTTTATGGTATTCCAGAGTAAAAACTCTTCCCCAGAAAAGAATTGAGAAAGACTGCCTCACCAAGAAGAAAAGTAATTACTATCGGCTATTGGCATCATCTAACATCTTATTCTTTGTCTTTCAGTTCTTGTGTAATATTTTAACTCATATTTCAGAAAAAAAAAGGCAGGAGAAATTTACCCTGATACATTTTTCCCCCTCTTCTGTTGAGAGTCACAGCTCCTCAGAAGCATTGCAGACCTGTAGGGCTCTATACTGCTTTCCCCAGTGTTGCAAAATTACTGTTTGAAAAAGACTTCACAGAAGTCGAGTGAACATCCCACTACAGTAAACAAGCCAGCATTGTTACAGGCAGGTTAGAAGGCACAAAAGATCTGTGACTAGTGAATGGATTAGTCATAAAAAATCACAGAACAAATAGCTCAGTCTGGGGGAACGGCAAGGTGGTGTTGACTTTGAAAATAAGCATGGAATCTGAAAACTCTCTCCCTTGTGAGGTCTTTAACAAGACCTGGAGGAACTAAAGTATTGACAAGGAAGTAGGTATACTCTCAAGGAAATAGAACAGGTGGGATTTGTTTTCCTTGCAGAGAAAGGCACTTGGAGTACAAAAGTTCTTGGCCTCGCAGTAGTGTGCCACAGTGCAGTGAGGGATCTAAGTCACCTATGGAGCTATGGTAGCACTTTGCCAGAGAGCTTTTCTTAACCAAAGTTAAAAGCATGTTTGGAATTTGTGGAAAGAGATGAGAGTTTCTATATATAAGGAACAAAATAAGCTTGTTTGGGGATGCTCCTGCTAGAACTTCTTCATAAGCTATTATTTTCCTGTGTCTGAAAGAGGGAAAAATGCATTATGCATATCTGCAGATCAGTGCTTATCCAGTATTCATCAGCAAAGTAAACCTGGTCAACTGTGCAAATTTAGCTAAGTAAAATGTACATCTGTGGGGCTAGTGTGATTTGAGGCTCAAAAATGAAGGTGAAGGAGTTCCAATTTGTTGTTTTAGGAAACAACAGGAAATCTGAACAATTACTTGAAGTGTTAGAAATAATGTATTTCCAGGTAGCTGTGTAAGCTTTGTGTACCCTTGATCAACTTTGGATGGATTGTAGGAAAGGTCCTTTCTGTTGCCTGTGTCTGTTCACCTTATGCTTTGCTGCCCAGAGATGCAGAGCTATAAAAGCTTTGATTTTGCAACAGTGATGTTACCTTTTGTGGACAAGGAAGCCAGTGGTAGCATGGCTGTGGAGTGAGGGCCAGATCTGTCTCTGGTGGTCTGCAGCTGATGGAAGGATTTGCTATAGAAAGCACTGGCTTGTCACAGTCTCTCCGTGTGCTGTGTAAGATGTCTTCAGATCTTCCGGAGAAGGAGGTGAAGTGGGTGATGTGACTGCAAAGCTGACTTCTATCCCTCTTGTCCTCCACATTTCATGGATGTAGTTCTACAAAGGAGTGAAATATGTCCCTTGAAAGGCAGAGTAGTCTGACAGTGTAGCTAAAAAAATGTTTCCACTCAACTAGCTGTGGAAAGAAATTTGGTCTAGAAATCTGAACGTAAGAATGTAACAACTTATTGAAGTCTAGGACCATTACTAGTGTTGCCTTATTGCAAATAGGGGCTTCCTGTGTGAGCAGCTGCCTTAGCCGGTGTTAGCAGCTGAGGAATGTGCACCACAGCTGAGAGTATAGATTTCATCTGTATGTGTTGGTAATGACCTATTAGATGATGTTTTGAAAAAAGCCATTTTAGACAGGTTTTTAAAGAAAACAAACCCATGACCTTTGTCTGAAACAAAGCCTCTCCTTATTCAGTGTGCCCAGCAGGTTCCATACTGTGGGTAGTTGTGCTGGTGAAAGTGTTTTGTTTTCTTTTGCTTATTGCCTTCCTTTGGCCCTTCCCATGAAATTGCTCCTGTGAAGTCTCACGCTGTTCATTTGTAACAGTTGAATAAAATGGAAAACTTCTAATTATATCTAAGAGTGCTGCCACTTGACTTGAGTACTATATGAGATAAAAAAAGCCATGTTGCTCTATTTTTCAGCTGTCTAATCTTGCAGTGTGACAGATACGTTTTGTGAATTATGTTGATCATTATTCCTTTGAATTAGTTGTGTGGCAAGTCAACATGAAACAGAAGAGTTCTGTCTAAAGAGAGACAATATTATTTTCTGCAGCCAGCTTGTAGTCTGTGAGGTTGAGCGTGGCTGTGCTATCCATTTGTCCTGTGCAGTGTTAGGGGACAAGGAAATTGTCATCATGCTTTGATTTCTTAGATCTTGTTAAATTACTGAGGTTTCACCACAGACCAAGAAATCCTTATCCCCAAAACTAGCAGGCATCTGAAACAGCAATGTGTTATGTGCAACTCGTGTTGCACTTATCTTAAACTCACATTCTTTTTCTGACCTTACTTCTTGAGCCTTCAGAATAAACATCAGTCTTACCAAAATCTTTGTAAGCAACAAACTCCCAATGCATTAAAACCAAAACCAACAAAAGAAAAACAACAACAACAAAGCCCACCCACACAACCACAACAACCAAACAAAACAAAAAATAATCTGAAACTGAGCTATGCCAGAATAGATTCAGAGAATCATGGAATGGCTTGTGTTGGAAGAGCCCTTAAAGATCATCCAGTTCCAACCCCCTGCCTTGGGTGGAAACAGCAATGTTTCTAATAAATGCTTTGGAGGGCACAGCTGTAGGAATTTTGAAATGTACATGTGCTTTGAATAAAGGAGACTCTGTCAAGAGCAGTAGGAATTGTGTGGGTGACTCTACACCCAGAAACTTTTCTCCAGACAGTTGGTGAAGGTTTGGAACATCTTTCGTATCTTCCTATCATCTTCCTGGCCATGATTTTTCTGAGATATTTTAAAACAAAGCCCTGAAAAATCCGGAACAAAATAAAGAAAAAAATGAGAAAATGGAGAAAATGGACCTTTTATAAAATGGGCCTGAGAAATCAAACTTACTGTAACTCTTCTGGATATGCATAATGGAAAAAACTAGAGATACACATATGCATAATGGTAGGAATATCCCTAGATGTGCTTTATGGCTTTATGGCCTGACTTGTAATTGTACTCTGCTCTCCTTCTTCTCCCCCCTTCATTCCTAGTCTGCCCTTTCTTGCATCATCTCAGCAGCTAGTGCTTGATGAGGTGCCCTGTGTTCTACCAGCACTTTGGGTTTTTTATGGTTTATCTGCATGTAGTTAGAAGTTTTCTGCATTTGTTCATTTCTGAAGTTCCTGCATACTTTGGGGAAAGCATCAAGCAAAGTTTGAGCTCTGTCAGCTATTGTCATAAAAGATGCTGTTGCTCTCTGGAGACCTGATCTCCCTAATATTATTTTGATAGTGGGCTATTTTAAGTCACAGTCAAAAACAAAATCACCCCCAAATTTGATTGTTAAAAGAAACACATGCCACAGACCTACAGTAAGTCTCTTGGAAAAAAGCCAGTAAGATTAAATGCTGTCTGTGAACTCCCAGATGGTGAAGCTAGCAAAAGATTACACTTAAAGATTGTGTGAAACCCTCCTAGTCACTGAGAAATAGTTATAATATGTGGGATGCCTCGGAAATATTAAAACAATTATTTGCATAACACTGACTTCCATCATCAAATATAATTGTCATATCTTCAAGTTTTATTAATCCTCATTTTTCTGCGCCTTCTAGATCCTGTGAAAACCATCAGGATTTCCTAATTTCAGAATATGGTGGCATTTGTTGACAGTCAAATACTAATGTGGTTTTTTATAGGTTTTGCTACAAAAAGAAAATGACTATTTTCCTCTCTTGTTTCAGTTTCAAAGTCTGTTTCCAACCATTGCTACTTTGCCTTCTGTTTTAATCAGGACCTGGCAGAGGGTTGGGAAGTGTAGGAGGACAGGCAATTGATGTTTAATCCTTCATATGATTTTTAATTTATACTAGGGCTGATTATACATGCATCTAGAGCAAATAGGCACACATGCATATGCTAAATAGAGATACATTATGATTTTCTTGCTACAAACACTGTATCATCTTCCACGGCCTCCGTGGTTTGGGCCTGGTAAAATTCCTTATTATGTATTTTCACTTCTTCACTGTTCTTGCAGATGGGAAAACCTTGATAAAGATTCAGTGCTTGAGAAGTCTTGTTTCTTAGGAGATTTTGTCAAACTGTCACTTCTTAGATCAAAATTAGGTCTTTTTTATATTGAGTAATTAAAAATGCTGCATAAACTACAGAATTCCCTTAAGTGGTTGTGATAATTGAGTGGATGTGATAATTGAGTGGTTGAGTGATTATTTTATATGAGGGTTGCAATGTATCTAATGCTTTGTTTAAGTATAGACCCTTGCAGTGTTGTGAAGGCAATAGCATTGCTGCTGCTTTGTTACAGGGCAGAATTTGGCCTCTGAATTTATCTCTTTGGTCCACATAAGCAAGGTATCTGTTTTGCAGAATTATTCCAGGACTGAAAGCTTGGACAAGTCTGATCGCTGCCCCCTAAGGGTACTTTGCAGGCTCCTTGACACCCTGGTGGCATTTGTCAGCAGTGAGGAGTGCTGTGGGGAGAGCTGCATGCAGTTCTTTTCTTTGGGGTAAAGGTTTCTCATTTTTCTGTTTGGTATATAAAGAAAAAGGTAAAAAAAAATCTCTCTATCTTCACATCATAGTTTGTATCTGTAATGACTGTGAGTTATTTCTGTATTATTGAGCGTTTCCTGCTCTGGTAATTACTGGTGTGTAGCACGCTGCCAAATGGTTTTATAAATCTGCAGAGACTGCAGCTAGCACGGGAAGTCTATTAAAATAACACAGACTTTTGATTTACAGGATTTCTCTCAAATTTTGCAATTTCCATGCTGCAGAGCACAGGCACAGTGCTTACAACTTTATACTGCATTTTGAAGTCACCTTGACAAAATCTGAGGTAGCTATCACGCTTCTTGGGATGAGAAGGGAAACTGCAGGGACACACCCAATGGGAGTAGGTGCAGGACAGAGCAAGTCACTTCCAGTGGAGACCTTTCCACCCTCTCAAAGCATGAGGTTAATAAACTGTGTGCTTTGAAGGTGGAGAGAGCAGGAGAGGAGACAATGCAGAAGGTTTTAGAGATTTATCACTCCTTGGCATAAGCGGGCAGAGCTGAAGGCTTTGGGGTTTTGCTAGCTGGAGCCTTGCTTTTAAGCTGAGATGTGGATGAAAAGACCCACTGTGCTTTATGGGCAACCTGGCCATATCTCTCTGATGTCTCTCTAACATGCCCCAGAACTGCAGGGTGAATGGGTTTTACCTCTGCATATCACATTGCATGGGCACTGGGTGATGTTTTGGTGTCAGTATCCTTTAAAGAATGTTTGAAAAACTGCAGAGTGAAGAAGGGGCTGTTGAAGCTATTCCAAAGACTAAGAAAATATCTTAGAGCAGGAGACTTGGATGTAACCTATCTGGTTGAAAAAAAACCAGAAGGTTGAGAAATGAACTTACTAGATTTATGAAAATATTCATGGAGAAAAGGAACTTTTTTCTCTAGTGAAGAAAAGCAGAAAAAGAGCTGAGGCCTGGAAGGTAAAACTGTTGATTCAAAAGAAAAATGAAGCTCAATTCTTCCATGAGATAGTGGGTAATTCAATCCTCCATCAGGGAAATGAGTGAAGCTCCTATCTTGTGCGCCAAACTTTCATGTGAACACATCAGAGATACCAAAATACTTGCAGAAACACAAACGACTGATGTTGATATGGAGATATTTCAATCATACATAAGGATTTGTGGTACATCAGTGGTCTAACTAGATAATTAACTTTTCTGGCTTCAGAACTTACAAGTATACTTTTTAGAATACTTGTACTTCCATAGCAGTTGGGTGTATTGGTTATTGCACTTACTTACTGCACAGTTAGCAGCTTTTCACAGCTAACTGCTGGATGGTGCTTACACAACTCTAATCAGAGATTGTGACAGCCTTATTAGCAGCTGTGGAGATGCTCTGCACTTTCACCCATTTAGAATACATTATCTTGGCTGGGGTTGTAATTAAGCAGGTAGCCAATTAGCTGAGCAGTGGCTGAACTCCCAGATGCCATGTGTGTGCATACAGAATAGGTGTGCTGGGTAGTGCTGGTACCTGGTGACAGAGCTGTGACAGCCCCTCTTGTGGGATAGCCCCAGGGAAGCAGCTGGGGAGTGATGTGGTGACAGTGACATTTGGGGTGTTGCCCTTTGCAAAGGGGCAGCCTTCTCACTTCAGAGGGGCAGCAGCCCATGGTTTCAAACTAATAGGGCTGAAATCTAAAAGTGGATCTTGAAGGTCGTTTCTCACAGTTGTTCTGTAAAATACCCAAAAAGGGTCCTGTGAAAGCCCATCTTTGGTAGTCTTACAGTCTTGAAAAAACCTCATTTTTGTTGTAAGAAGTCTTGACCCTTTGTGGCAGGGAAGAATGATGCTTTGACTCTATGTGATCAGAAGGCTATTTTATTATTTTATGATATTATACTATGTTAAAGAAAACTATACTAAACTATGCTAAAGAATAAAGAAAAAATACTTATAAAAGGCTAAAAAGATAATAATAATGGAACTCGTGACTCTTTCCAGAGTCTCAGCACAGCTTGTGTGACCATTGGTCAGTGATTGGAAACAACTCACTAGAGCCCAATGAGACTCATTACTTCAAATAAACAAATTCCTAACACATTCTACACAAGTAAAACACAGGAGAAACAAATAAAATAAAAATTATTTTTCCCATCTCTAGAACTCTTTACCTTTTCAACTTCTCAGGATAAAATCCTGAGCAAAAGAATTATATTCAGTGAAATATAAAGACCACACATTTTAATTAGGGGGTACCTGTACTTGGAGCATTTATATTTCTGCTGGGTTATTTACTATATCATCATATTTACCCTACTGCTGCTTTGACTGCTAGAAGATTACTAACTTTTATTTTGATTCATTCTGATTAATTAAAGGGGGGAGCATTTGCGTCACCACATTTCCTTCTCCCTTTGATTTAATTTTTCAGCCCCCAAGGAGTTATAAAATATCTATGAGCTTTCTGCAGTATCTACATAAATACTTAATTGTGAGGTGACTGTATTTCTGGAATGTATTGTTCCTTATATGAGTTTAATGTTTATATGTCATTTCATAACACAAGCAGTGAAAATAAAAGCCTGCTAAATTTCACATATACTGAAAGTAATGCCTCCTTGGCAGAAATACTGTAGAGATTTCTGTGTGTCTGTCTCCCTCTCTAAATATATCTGTGTAAGTATTAGAATATATTTATATAAGTGTAAATATTTGTATATGTTTTAGAATAAGTTTCCATCAAGATATGGCAGACCAAGTGAATCAGCTGTTTGAGACCTCACATGTTCAGAAAGCTTTCAGGACAGCTGGTTCAAGGCAAGAATGACATTTTTAACTTGCTTGCTCTGCTTGATCTTATCTTTGTGCCATAATTGTAAAGAGTAGTATTTTTATTGCCAGTCTCTTTCTTTCCGTTATCTTATTCTAGATTATTTGAGTTGGAAATACCATAATTGGGATGAAAAGATCAAAAGTGTGTCCTTTTCCTGATTGAAAATATGTATTAAAGTGAAACTGGTTTTACAGAACAAACAAAAACCCTCACATAACTCTGTGGAAAAAGTTAAGTCAAAATTGAAGAACAAATACACACTTGTTTATCACATCTTGATAAACATAGCTTGAAGATCCATAGCTTGAAGTTTGCAGAGGAAAATTTCCAAGCCAAACTTACCCAAGGAATAGGGGTCCAAGTTCAATACTCACAGACTTCTTGAAAATATCTTGATTTATCTGTTCTCTTTGGCCAGGCCTGGTTGTCTGTCAGAGTGGGTGTACTGGTCAGTGAGTCAGCAGATGCTTAGCTAGGGATTGGGCATTACACAAGCTGACTCTTCCCCTGAAAGAAAGGTTGTGCAGAAGGAGCTGGAAATGTCTCAGAAGATTTGTTTCAGACAAGGAGAGAACACAGGGACTGTGGTGATATCTGTGACAGAGACAGGCCATGGTGTTACGGTGTTTCAAGGGGCATAAGGATGAGAGAAACCAAGTTTCGTCATCTTTGTCATTCCAGTCTTCTGAAATGCAGAGGAGACAAGGAAGCTCCCTACTGACCTTCATGAGAGCATCAATGCCCTGGTTCCTAATTATTAATGTGCTAAAGCAAGGGCCAGTTGATACCACAGAGCAAAAATAAAACTTACCAGAAATAAGTGGGTTTTTTTTTTTAGCATTATGTTGAAGTATAATCTGTTCTTAATGGAAATCTTTTTATAACTTCTTAGGCTGGGTATTTAAAAATATTGATTATAGAACTAGTGGTTTTAAGTGAAAAGATGCTTTATGTGCCACAACATAAGGGGGAAAGATAACTTAGTTTGTGCCCTAGTTTATGGTGTTAAGGAGCTGCAAAGATTGCTGTCTTCCTTCTCTTCAGGGTAAAAAAAATAGAAATTAGGTTATAAAAGTGAAAGAAAAGCCAAAAAAAAACCACACCCTAATACACAGAAGTGAAAAGTTAGTGATATTTTTTATAATTACATCTGTTAAAGTTCTTTATGTTCCAAAATGCTGTCTGGACCATTTACTTCTGAACTCGGATATCAGCTAACTATAAGCCTAATCAATTTTACTAAGAGTTTTTTCTTTTTAGTTGTAGTGCTCATTTCTTGTGGAGCATGTAGAAGAATTTGAACACTGATGTTTCAGTTGATTTCAAAAACAAATGTTCCATGGAGCACTCAGCACCTTTAGATTTTAAAAATAAGCTGACAAAATACACAGTAAAATCCATACTGTCTGTGCTAGTCCTTTTATCAAAATTTGCCAAAGGTGATGATTCCCCCATTTAATACAATGTAGTAATGAGGATCTGAAAGTTTAATGCTGCCAAACTTCCTTTGAAGTGTGGACATCAGGGATATTCAATTAAATCTGATCTTTGTCAGGAGGATTTCACATTCATGGGACCGCTACATTTCAGAAAATGAAGTCTAACCTTGCCTCTTAAAAATTCACTTACACTGGTATAATTGAGTTGGTGTATACAATCTAAGACACAGATATTGGTGGACTTTTCTATGTTGTCTTGCTGTTCTTTGCCTTCATGCAAAAGAGCTGGGATATGACTTCATGGGGGTTGTAGGGCTAGCCTTTTTCCTGATAAACTATCTCAGCTTGCAGTACATATGAAATATTGATTGTTCGTATGAATTATTACCTTAGGGTTTAATTTTACATCTGTTGAAGTTAGTTAAGTGGCTTTGCTTTGGATTTAATTGTTTGAGAATGTGAGTCTGGAAATATATATGACTTGGAGGTGGAGGTTCTGAAAAAATCAATCTCTTCTATGCATATATCATTACTCTGGTACAAAGGGGGTTTGACTTTCAAATAGGAGAAAATAATTCTCCATATATATATTTATCACTTTGTCCTGTGTAAGTAAAAATTTTACTAAGATAAAAAAGATGGGGAAACCTGGGAAATAAGTATTTTATACCAGAATTACCTGAAAAATCAGCTCAGGAAAAAGGAGTGTTTTGCACATGTGGTACCATCTGTTCTAGGCACTGTACATTAAACCTCAGTGGTGGTTTTTTTTTTGGGTTTTTTTTTTTTGGTTGTTTTTTTTTTTGTTTTTGTTTTGTTTGTTTGTTTTTGTTTTGTTTTGTTTTGTTTTTATTGTCCCTAATGCATTGCTATTATGTAGTGTTTAATCATGAGTTTGGAAAAGGATGTATGTGACCTGATGTTGAAGTCCCAAAGCTGGTGTATTGTGTTGATTGTTCATTGAGGGCTGTTCTGTCTGCTCTGGTTGCTGTGGCTCGTGTGAGGCAGGTCATGTTCCTTAGGGACCTTCCCTGTTCTCGGGGTGCTCTGTGTTCCAGTGTGGGCTTGCAGCTGGTTGGCTCTGCATACTCATAGTCTGGTAGCACAGTGTGTGAACACAAGGTGTGTTGTAGTGCTAGAGGACTAATCACAATTGTGTTTAAAAAGTCAAAAGCCCACCGTTTTTTTATTTTGTCATCTCGTTTCAGTAAAAGTGATTGGAAGAGTCTTGAGTTGTGACCAAAAGAGCCACAACTGACTTGAAAAGAGACATGGTAAGAAAAGGGGTGCTGGATGGTGTTTGGGAGGGTATGAGTGACACTGGTGGCTGGAGACTTGACTCATGGTGATATTGGCAGCTGGAAACCATCTCAGTAACTGAATATGTTTTCTGTGCTGTTGTGTACAGTGGTTTTCCCTCTCAGTGCTTTATCCTTAACACTGGAAAAAATGCTACTCTGATGTCAATGTTTATCTTGGGGACTGGAGAAGGTGGAAGGCCCTGGCCAGCCCAAGTGTTGTGCCCTGCTTATGCTCAATTGAAGAACTCGTGAGAGGAAAATCTGTTGGCACCAGCGACCAGGAAAGGCTGGTCAGTGAGACTGATTCTGTGGTTGCTGACAGAACGGTGCAAGTGTAGCAAGCAGCTCTCAAGCAGGGGGTGATTCACAAGCTGGGTTGATTTGCTAATCACTGGTTTTGTTCAGTTTGTGCTGGAAAACTCTTCCAGAGCTGTTGGAATCTGTCACTTTTAAAGGCAAATGAACTGGTTAAGGCTTGCTCTGCAGTACCTTGCAGGTGCTGCACCAGCTGAAAGGAACTGCTTTGCTGCAAAGGAGTTGCATCTGTTTATTCCACCTCACTTTTAAGGGTGGAGGACTTGTCCCTCAAATTGCAATGCACAAGTTAAGCAGTTTGCCTGGCAACAGACGTGTGATGAGATAGCAAAAGCAGAAAGACACAGAGAAACAGTACAATGCAGAGCTATAGGAGCAAAATTAGAAATGAGCTGACTGAGATGAAGTGCTAAAAACTGAATTCTGTTAATGCTATTGCCAGCCTGCAGGGCAGGCTAGATGGAGGAGGAGACTGGAGTTGCTGTCATTAAACAGGAGAGAGAAGAGGAAGCAAATGGATGCAGAACAGGGAAAGAATGAGTGGCCATGTGATATGCATTAAAATAACTTGAAGGTGATGCACCCAAACAGGGAGGCAGCCTGGTGACTGGCACAAACAAGTGAGCAGTGATGCCTTGCAGGCACAAGGCTCTTGCTGTAGGCAGTTTGTGTGGTGCCTTGGCACAGGCTTTGAGCCCAGTGCCACCACTGCTGTTTAGACTGACTGGGGGTTTAAGCCATGCTGTTTGGTGCTCTCAGGCAATGCTTTGGTGCAGTTCTTCAAGGCTGTTGTAGGACATTGCTACAAGAGCTGCTGATCTGCCATGCTCTGAGATTTGCCATTTTCTGGGTTTAGTTTAGAAAGGCCTTCACGTGATGCCTCATTCTTGCCTTGAGATCCCAACAAATGCTGAAAGATTTGAGCTCAGAACAGCTGTAATACCATTCCTAGATGACTGGGATAGTGCTGGGAAATTGGTGAATAGACCCAAAAGTCTATTTTGGTCTCTCATGGAGAGGGGGTGAAATGTGTCTTTCACACCTCAGAAGTCCAGAACCATTAGGATTTATCACTTCGATATTGCAGAGACCTGGGACAGGAATTTCAGATTTGTGTAGTGCATACAGTCACTTGATGTCAGTCTGGTTTAGAAATTACTTTAAAAATGTCTTTACTCATTCAAGATACTGGGAATAATATTTTCAAATTCTTTCTAAAAAAAATACATGCCACAAAGAAACATTCATCAAGACATGACTTAATTGTTTTTCGTATAAGTTTTATAAATATTTTAATGAAGTGACCAAAACACTTTTCTGGCTGTTCTTAGAACCCAAAAATGTACCTGGTCTGTGAAAACAGGAATAGACTTACAGTATGCTACAGGAAGTAAAATCATGAGTTAGGAATGCTTATTATGGAAAGGCTTCTATTAGATTACTTGCAAACATCTGTAATTACTATTTTAAAAAAACTTTCTACTTAAACTTGAACATTCTTATAGTCAAGACAAAATCTTTATCTGAGAGTTCAGTTTGTCCAAAAGAGTCATTTCTGTCTGTTCTCCAGCTGAAGAATTTAGAAGGCATCATTATGCCTTCAAAATGTTGTTAATTTCTTCAAATTTTTGTTAATGTAAATAGTCGTAAACAAAGAAGTAAAGCAGTCTTTTAGTTTCATGAAGGAAAATAGTTATGAAAATAAATTGTAAACACTGATAAAAGACATCAAAATCCTAGATGAACCCCATTCTTGGGTCTGTCTATTGCAGGGCTCTTAACTTCCCTTTGCATTGACCATATAGACACAGCTCCCTGCAACAGTCAGGGACTTGTCCCAAAGTTATCAATTGTTGTTCACCAGCAGCTTGCACTGAATTTACTTCTGTTTCTTGGAAGCAAACTGCTAGTTTGCTTTTTTGCCTAGGGTTTCTGGGCTTTCTTCTCAATAAATGTTTTTCAGTTGTGGAGTTAAAGGAAGCTTTGCCATTTGTTTCAGTGGAAGCAGAGTACAGCCAAGAGTAGCTGTGCATGTCCAGAATGTCAGTCTGCACATGCACTTATTGCATCTGAAGATCAATTGATGTAGTCAGCTAAAAATGTAACTTAATTATATGGTTCAGTGAGAAACTGTGTAGTACAGCTGTAGCTACTGAAATCCAATGTGAAAGGAACACACAATTTTAAAACAGCTTCATCATCTGTAAACCCAGAGAAAAAGGATCTAAGTGAGGATTTTGGTTTTCTGGATACAGTGATACAGCACTTCAGACATGGTCTCTGCATACCTGTTGAGGTTTTGTTTGTCAGTGGGGTTTTTTTGTTAGCTTTTTCATTGGTTGTTGTGGTTTTTTTTCCCCTAAATAGCAGTAGCTGGTTTGTGGGTGCTTGCAGGAAAAATTTTGGTCCAGTACTTCAATTTGAGAATGTAGCATTGCAGGGAGTCAATCCCCAGGAACCTGTGCTTTGAGGCCCTGGGTATGGGGCCTTACAGGAACTCTGTTCTCCAGATGTTTAGGCAGTATTGAAGAGGAGATACATGAATGTTCTCTAGTTTTGGTTATCTGGAGAACATTGTCTTTGTTTATGGGTACATCCTGGGAAAACCTTAGTGGGATCAGTGTTTCTGTGCAGAAATTAGGGGAAAACTGATATATCTTTAGGAAACATGTGCCTTGTTAGATAAATTTTCATCTTCATATGTGACGTCTTTTGGAATCTCTTCAGTAAATGTTTTTTTGTAAAGCTCCTTCTACTGGACCAGAGGTCTCCAAAATGGGGTGTGCAAGATGATCCCTTGGAGTGCAGGAGGGAAAATAGCAGGAAATGTATATAATTCATAAATAAATTTTAAATTAAAAATATGAATATTTTATGAATAAATGTACATATATTGTAAGTGCATGGTCAAAATTCAGTTTTACAGATGGAATGCACAGTGAGGTGGAGTCACTGCATGAGACAGTAATGTATTGCCTCAGATAAATAGACAGAAATCATAGTAAAGATTTTACTTTTTACAGGGAGTTTGTTTCATTTTAAAGTATTTTTCTTTTTATTTACTCGTCCTGATGGGGTCTCTTCTTCCCTTCTTTCCCTCAGAGTGTGCTGCCTGTGCAGTCAGTCTTCCTTGCATGGGCAGTGTCTCAGCTGCTTCAGGTGGCTATCACTTCTACACATATTTACTTTCCAACCCAAGAACTTAGTAAAGCCTTATGTTATGTTTTGGCATTCTATCATGTTAACAAAAAAGTGATGCTTTCTCTGTCTAGGATGAGTCATCCTGACTACCTTTCTGTTGTACCCCTCAGTTTTCACACTGGGGCCACTCTCTTTCCTATTTGCTCCAGCCTGGACCTTCCTGTTCTCAAGAATTGCAGATGTGGAGAGAAGCAGCCCAGCATTAAAAGCACTTTCTCATTCACCTATTGCCCTAACCAAGATGCCCTAAGTCATTTAAGAAAACAAACAAACAAAAAAAAAAAATAGAGTTGCTACAAACAAATGTATGTCTGCTTTTGAAATACCTATTTTAAAAGTCAATTAAAAATAGGAAATATGAAAGCAAACTTTACATTTTTATCTCAGGAATTTTTCTCAATAGCTGTTTGACTGAGTACATACACCTACAAAACCCAGCTTTTGTACGGGATGTTTGACCTGATTATTTAATATTTTGTTTAATTCTACAAAGTTGCATTCCTGCCAGCTATCTACTGATTTCACTAATGACATTCCTCTTTTGCTCTCATTTGTTGTAAAGGCTACATAAGTGATCTCTGGAAGAAAAGTAGGCTGTAAGTTCCAGTTGTGACTGTCACTGACCTTGCTGAAGTTAATTTGCAGTCTTTCCGTGTTTGTAGCTGCCTTGTACTACCACAGCTCTCTGGAGATAATGGACAGGTACCAGCTCAAAAAATGGGGCAACAGTAGATATTTGGTTTAACCTGCACAGTGCCACCAATGGTAGCATTTTTATGGGGTGGCACTGGCAGGTCAGGTTTGGGGGTTTTTAATACAAATGCATTTTTCACTTATATCGTTAACTAGCTTGAATCTGCATGGTAAGGGACCCATCAGAGGAACCTGAAAGCTTTGTTTTAAGTGTCTCTGGCTGATGGAATATGCTGAGCTGGGACCAGCCAGGCTGAAACATGGGCCACTTGTACCTGGGGTTGTTGCCCAGCTTTTCTGCAGGAAATCAGAATTTTGCTGCTGCTAGTTTGACTGTTCGTGCTTTTCTTGACTAACTGATGTCTAGTAGTCTTTATTGGTTTTGCTTGCTTTGTTGATCACTAGCAATGATACTAATTTAGCTTTGAAGGTGAGCACTTCTCTAAAAAAAAAAAAAAAGAGAGAGAGAGGAAAGAGAAACAGAAACCTTGATTTTTCAGTAGAAAATTTAGTAGATGTCCTCCAGGCCAGCTCTTCCCTAATGTAGAAGCCATCCCATGAAAAGCATGAAGGTTGCCTCTTCTGTTTGGCATGATCTTCTGCTTATAGCCAGCTTCAGGCTTCCTGAGCTGGAGTGAAATTCAAAGGGAATTAGGAGGCACAGTGACAGATCCAGATCATGTCAGCCCTGGAGCCGTGTCCTCTTGAGTCTGTATTTGAGTTGGCAGAGCTAACATCTTGTGACTGGGCATCTCCAGTGAGTGAATAAAATAAGTTGATTCAATTGTTTGGCTGGGCATGGAGAGGACAGATAAATTCTGTATAGCCCAAACTTCAAAGAGTAAGTTCCGTTTTTACGTGGCTGATGCTGTTGGCTGCTTTACTGGTCATGCTCACCTGCAGCTGGGAATTTGTAGGATTTGGTGGTTTTATCCTAGGTTTCAGTTTTTGTTGTGTGCCTCTTTGCAGGAATGCCAGTAGTGACAGGTGAAGTGCTTGAGTGTCAGCTGCTGGCTACTCCAGTGTGTCCCTGTGCCACAAGAAAGAGTTGCTACACTGCAGGTGACATATTTGCAAAGGGCATTTTTCAACCAATTTTACATATTCAGAGTTGGAATGTATTCCAGCAGGAAGAAGTAATCATGATGAAGGAAGCTTTTTGCAGCCCTGCACTTGAATTGCACCCAGGTCCATGCTTGGGATGGAGAGGCAATGCTGTGGTGGTGTCACTCCTTCCCAGGCACAGCTCATGGACTGGCCCCAGAGCTCGCAGCTACATTGTTCTTCTTCCCCAGCAGATACAGAAGGGGTCCTAAAACAGTGAAGTTCGTGGATTGGAAGGAAAGAAGGAGTACTGCTCTAATTAAATTTGATTTATTTTAGTGCCTTTTTTTTGCTTCTGTTTTGCCTGCTCTTTTTGCAGGCAGAAACAGTCCTAAAATTTTTTTGCTTTGCTATATGTAACTACTGTATGGGTGTTGCTAGGAGAGAGATGGAAACAAGGGGCTGAAAAATTATTCCCTTTTTTTTTAATTAAGAGTGGTGGGCATTATTTGCCTGGTTTGGGGGACAGATACCAGTATGTGTGTACATTGATTTTTTTTTTCCCCAGAGTAGCATTTCTACCCTGATTGCTTTTAGCCTATCATGTGTAATATAACTCTTGGAACATCTTGCCTAGCTTCATTATTTGAATAATATGAAATATAAAGTTCCCAGTTCAAGTCCTTATTCATGACTTATTACCTAAGCATTGACATGTAAGTGTGTGGCATGTGTGTGTGTTAGGGAAGAAGATTAGGGAAGAAGAACTTTGCCTGCTTCCCTGACAAGGATGTGCCTTCAGGTACTTCTCCACCTGAGCTGAGAGGCTCATGCTGGAAGCATTGCTCATGCATTGTGTGGAAGGCAGCAGCTGTTTGTACAATTACTGAGGTACACTTAGACTTGGTAAGAAGGGGCTGTGTGGGCACCTTCCATCAATTCTGCTCAAATTCATCAAATCATTCACAGAGATCCTATTGATATTTGAGTATAAAGTAACAGCTAAAAGGCCTCTGATCATTAATTTTTAACAGCCCAAATAGCTTCCAGGCTTTTGATTTTTTTTTAAGGCAAATCATAAAACAATAATTCACGTGTGAAAAAAATTGTCGCATTTAAACAGCAGCAGAATCCTGTGGGACTTTGCAGAGGAACATGCTTCCTGATATTGGATGACTTTTAAAAATCAGTGGTAGAAGGCCTGGTTTTCACTCTCACACTGTATAAACCTGGGACATCTTCATCATCAGATGTGTTTAAAAATGGGAAGGGGCTTTATATCATACCAGATAAAATGCAGCAGTGGTAAAATGATGCACCTGTACTTAAAATCTTTGTAAAGCTATAATTTTTCAGGAAAAAAAATTCTTTTAAGTTTTGACTAGACTGATTAGCAGATGGCTTTGTGAAATAAGTGTTCTGTTAGGTGAGTCTGGTGGTATAACCTCATACTGCTTTCTAGCCCTCTAATATTTTTCCAGAAGTAACCCTGGGACTATGAAACCCAAATTCCCTGTAGTATGGGCCAGTGCAAAGAAATAAGAGCCAGCTGCAAGATAATGCTGCTGGTTCTTGGACACGAGTACTGCCAGTTGAACTGCCAGGATGTGTCAGTGTCTTCTGAGTGTTTAATATTCATTGATATCCTTAAGCTAATAACGAAGCAGTAGCATACGTTGCAAAATCCAGTGTTCAATTTTGTTGGAATTTATTCCTTCCTAACTTCTTACATGGTCACTTAGTTCCAGCAAAGAATGGTTTGAATTTCGTGCTTGTTTGTAACTTTAGGATGAAGCCTTTTGCCTTCTTTAAATTTCTGTAACTGTTAGGATTTTTCTCATGATTTTAAGAAGTCTGGATTTAATGTCAGAGGGCTTTGTTTTGAATTTTATTCACTCTTTGAATGTAAAGAGAGGAGAAAAATGGAAATTATGAGATGGTATGTAGTTGAGTGATGGAAAGCAGGAGAGGTTGACAACTTTTAAAATGTTTGCTTCAATAACTTTGAATCTTTAAAATCAAACTGTTATCAGACAACTCAGGAGTTAAGACAAAGAAAGCAAAAATGACAAGCATTGAATCACAAAGTATGCTCATTGGGTAGTTTACAACTTTACAAAGTTAATCTAGGTGATCAGAGCAGGCTCCTTCACCTGCTGAAGTGTGGTAAACAGGAGTGGAAGCTTCTCACTGTTTCAAGTGTAGAATGCTTGCATTTGGCTCTCTTTGATTCAGCAAAGTTCTGAGCTGATTGTTTAAAGCAGAAACCTAATCTAGAGGTATGAGAAGTGACCTCCAAAAGAAGGTGAATTTCTTCATTTCACTTTTCTGCTATGGCAAACAACCTAACCCCAATCTCTTGACCTGGGTTTTCTTGCTTTACAGCCAAACCCTCCGAGATGATTTTGCGAAGCTTTTTCCTTGCTCTGCTCTCTTTCATTGCATTTTCAAGCAGTACACACTAAACATGCTTCACCCTCTAAAAAAAATTAAAAATTGAGGGGCAGATAAAACTTCAAGGTTTTCTTGCATGCCTTCAGGTATTTTGTATTGGTCATCTGCAGGCCAGAGAGTGGAGTGTCAGTGGGCTTGTATTTGGTTGTCCCTTAATGTTTTACAGTGAAAAAGCCTTTTTGCTGACAGAAGTGTCATATGTTGTTGTACACTGGATTTCATGGAAGCTGGCCAAATTATTTTTGCTACATGTTGTAGGAGCAGATCCTGCTTTCTGTGAGCAGTGAATATTGATACAGTTTGTTTACTGTTTTTAAGTAGATGTATCCTACTAACAAGAGTGTCATTTTGGACTTTCACTTATCATTAAATTCACATTTGATTTACTCTTTTTTTACCAATCTTATGCATTTTGGAGCTACACTGTACTTCTTGAAATGCCAAATTTGGCTTGTGACTCATGATAAATCTGCTCGGGTATGTCTCATCTGCACCCTCTGTGCAAGGCTGTCTTCTCACTCTGGAAGGGGAGATGGCTTTTCTGTATTTCTTCAGGAAAATCCCACTATGGGCCACATTAACCCTCTACCAATCTGAGTCTGCCACGTAACAAATGACATATATTTATTTTAAAAAAAGCTTGCAATGAAGAACAGAGGTGATGCAAACCAAAGTCCTACAATTTGGATTTATCCGAAGTTCAGGGGTGCCTTTCTTTCCGTGCTGTTTCTTATGATCCTCTGCTGGCATGCGCTGCCAGTCCTACTGGGCTGGGTCTGGGGTGGGATGCAGTGAAAGATGTCTGCTTTACTTGGTGCTAGCAGTGAGATGTTTTTGTACAAACTGATGCCTTTGTTTGTTTCCAGTCCTGGCTGTTTGCTTTATTTGATTTGAATAGGGAATGGGGTGAGGAGAAAGGCAAAGGAGCAGTTATAAATTAAACTGGCACCCTTGTGGATTTGGGCTTAGTTGCAGTGGGTTTCCAAGAGCTCATGTTAGAAAAGGGTTATGTTTAAAGTAAGTTTTTTCTCATGTTTGGATCACATTGATAGTTTTGCCTCATGTGTTCTTCACTGTAGATGAGGAAAAAGCAAACATAGCATCCAGGATAACAGCATGTTTCAACACTGTCAATTCAATGCTGTGAATTCTTGCCTGGGAGGATGCTGTTCTGAACATTTGGTGGGTGGATGATTACGTATCACCTCCAAAAGTCCTGAGGTTTTTAGCTTCTCAAGGAGATAATCCATCAATACTTCATTTAACAGTGTTAATAATTTCCCTTATCTCTCTGGCAGGGGGTTGCTTGTTTTAATATGATCTCACCAGTATTACTAAAGGAGTTGGAATGCTGAAATCTTTTTTTTCCTTTCATTCCAGTGCCAAATATATGTAAATGGTTTTAAGGTGGAGAGTATGCATTGGAATTATAATGCAGTATAAATAGCAAACACTTCTCAGATGGTGAATGAAAATAATTTGCGTTTATATTCTGCAACATGCAGTGTCATAGTGATTTGAAGCATCCTATTTCACAGGACAGATTTCAGATATAGGTGACTGAAGCATTATGGCAAGTTCTATCACTGTCCAAACAAGACCTTGGTTTAAAGGATACATATCTTGCTCTATGATTACTCTCTAGTTTTAAATGTTACTCCATTTATGTATGTTACTCTACATAATTTCTGTATTAGTAATTTTGTTGAGTAGAGCAATGAAGCCAAGAAATAGGGAAAACTGAAAGCAAGATTGTACACTTGCATAAAACGTTTTCCAGTCAAAATTTTCAAAAATCACCAATGCAGAAGAATTAGATACTCCAGAAAAATCCCAGCTTTTATGTGTTGTCTTTCCTTTGGGTGTTCTGTGCCTTCTCTTATGAATATTTTCCTTAGTGGAAAATGACCCGTCCGGTCTCAGGTGCTTTAGTATTGCTTGTGGGACTCTGTAGACCAGGCCTTTGGTAAGAATTAAACTACATCTTTATGGTGTTATCTGTATGGGAATTTGTAGCAATCAGGTACTTGGTTGTCTCAATGATTTTGCTTTGGACTGGATATTAGGCTGGGCTCTTCCCATTCTGCTACACACTGCAAAAATCTTGAAGAATGCTTGTACCTTTGCCCTGGGCTTGCTTCAGTGATGGCCCTATTGATTTTGTTTGCTTTTGTTGTGGGGTGGTGTTTTTTTTCCCCAAAGGAATGGCAACTGGTCAACTTCTCACCCATCTCTTTTGATGAGCAGTGTGTTCTTTGATCACTGTGCTTTGTCCAACATGTATTGTTCTAACACTAGGTTTTATAATTCCAAATTATAATAATTTTCGAGATCATTGGGACAAATCTTTCCCCACATCAAGAGGAGAGTTTTGACTAGCAGTGAGGGAATAATCTAGGGGAGGGGTAGTAACTCCTCACCAGCTGGAATGTGAATCTGTTGTCAGAAACCAAGCAGTGCTCACGTGTAGTGAGTGTGTTAATGGGTTTGCTCTTTGCCAGGCATGTGATATGAATACCAAGAACAGAATAATTTGGATATTTTCCTCTTCTGGCAGATTAAACAGTACACAGTGTTCAACCAGTCTGCACAGAGTCCTTGAACGTTTGATGCCAACACCTGTTAAATTCTTCTAGAAAGTGTTTTAGGTATTATAGGGAGGAAAAATTATATGTCCTTGTTTATGTAGGAGGAGAGGAAGTTGGTGCTGAAGA
This sequence comes from Peucedramus taeniatus, assembly GCA_013400575.1. Taxonomy (NCBI): domain Eukaryota; kingdom Metazoa; phylum Chordata; class Aves; order Passeriformes; family Fringillidae; genus Peucedramus; species Peucedramus taeniatus. The sequence continues at coordinate 62,860 of WBNO01018790.1, forward strand.
CAAGCATTGATGCAAATGATCAGTAAAAAAACTACTTGGAGGCAGGGGTGGGAAATCTTCCCTTGATTTTTTTCTGCTGTTGCAATTGCTTTGTCATTACCCTTAGCAAGAGATGTTAAACAAGATTAAATATGACTAGAGAAAGATATATCTGTATTTATATCATCAGTGTACACTGATATAAATTCATGTTTCTGAGTAGGCCCTGGGATGTTTTTTTTTTCTACAATTCAAATGTTACCTTGAAATAAAAATTTTCCCTTTTTGCTAAACTGACTATCATTCCTGGACTGTGGCATTAACCCACTGGAAACATAAAGGTCTTCATGGTAAAACAGATGTAAATCTTGGTCAAAAATACAGTGTGACTTTCTGTGGTCGCTAAAGTAAAATGGCATCTCTGTCAGTTCAAATCAGTCTGTAGCTGAATTCAGAAGCTTCTCCTGCCCTGTGTTGTGATGACTCATATGCCATCTTCATGTTCAATGCAAAATTCCATGAGGACTCTTAAGGTTTGGACATGCTTAGAATAAACTGAGTACCAAGGAGGTAGCCTGCCCAAGGTTTGTCACACAAACTCCTTCTTCACCTGCATCCCTGCAATGACCCACGCAATTCCTGCATGACCCATACAGTTTAGTTCAGGATTGTGCTGGTACCCTTTGAGATCCCTTGAACTCAACTGGGAGTTGAGCATCACAAAAACTCTTCATGAGCTTGGTAGTGCAGTACCTTTTGTGTACCAGATGTCCTGAGGTCATGTTGGTTCAAGTAAAGGTTTAGGATTAAAAATACATTTATTTTATTCAATACAGGAAAAGGCTGTTTTCAAAGTTGTAGAAAGGTGACACATCAAAATGTATTTTCAGAGTTATACTTAGTTGGGTTTTCTGTTTGTTGTTTGTTTGGGTTTCTCAGTCCTAAGATCCTTTCTTACTTACTTTATTGTGTTAAATAGCTTGTGAAGGTGGCTAATGAGTCCCACAGTTGGGCTGACATATCCCAAAGAGTCACTAAAGTTACATCTTCATTTTGTATCCTTTTGGGTAATGTGTCCTTCTGAAGGCACTTTGTTGGGAGCTGGTCAGAACAGCTGCTCTGAGTTATTTTCCTCTCCCTGCCTAAAACATGAGGAATGTCCTGACTTTTCCAACCTCATTTCTTTCACTAGACATTGGCCTGTTATCTTGTGGGATATGAAGCAGTTTCTCTGTGTCCTTAGACTATTGATTAAAGTTTCTGTTGAGTATCTCACCTTGCACATGTCCCATTGTGGCCCTTGGATGCTCACAAGGCATATTGTGCATTTAATGTCATCACCTATTATTTTTTAATACTTTGGAATGAAAAACAGTATAGTAGAGGTAGAGAATGATTATGTATTTAATCTAAGATGAATATATGAAATTCAGTTTACTATGCCTATATGATACTTTATGAGTATCATATAAAACTACATGTGTTACTGCAGCGCTGAATTTGAGTGTTAGCATTGAGTAATTTCATCTTCCTGTCATGTGCAGTGGTAGTTTTGAAAAGAGGAAGAGATATTCTAAGATAATGTTAAGAGTATTTTTAAAAATTGCTAGTGTAAAAAAAATGTAGAACTCTCAGGCAACTTTTATTTAATGAGTTGTACAAATGTGTTTTCAGTTGGGCAATATTTCTGTTTAATTGAGGTACAAGACAAAGTTTGTACTTGTTCAGAAGTATGTCACATCATGCTGAATTTGTTGTAGTACTGGTCGTAGCTATGTGTAGACATCAGATTCTGATTAAAACCTTTGAAAACTTCCAATGAAGCTGAAAGCAAAGCATGGAAACCTTGTGGTTTGGGCATTATCTCTATTGTGCTGCACTGGAATTACAGTGCAGTTTTATATGATTCTTCATTGGGTAGCTCTCTACTGGATAAAGCATCATGGTTTCCCCTGGTTCTTAAAAGCAAACAAAGAGAGCTCCCTAAAACTCACCACAAAGAAACCACCTTGCCTGTTCCTGTTGATCTCTATAGTCTGGTCTGTAATAACTGTACTTATTTTTTAATATTTTTCATTATTCTGGTCAATTATTTACTCTGTTTTCTAAAGAAACAAGATCTGCACAAGTGTTCCCTGTACACCTCCTTACTTGGCTGAAAATAATCAATGGGTTTCAAAGTTTTACATTTATTACTTCTTTTGTGGAAATTCTGTCTGTAGGGAATGCATATTGGTCTAATACTCAGCAGATATCAGATGCTGGAGATGTCACATGTCTTTCAGTTCTGGGATTTTCATGACACTTGAGGTTTTGGGGTTTCATCAGTACATCCTTCTGGGGAGAGATTGTTGCTTTGGCTCTGTTGATGAAAGGCAGATGCGGGTTTAGTTTCATGAATTGTTCAAATTCATTAGCTTGCAAAATGGCAAGCTACTTGCCATGTCCCCTTGCCTCAATCACCTCTCCTGGAAATTGAAAAGTACCCTCTGAAATAAGCTGCTACTTAAAGTGAGGACCAGAAAGCTAAAAAGACTAATTGCTTCAGTAACTTCTCTCTCAAATTTGCTTTTTCTTACAGATATTGAAGAGCTTTCCTTTAAAATAACTTGAGAATGATTAATATGAAAGTTGCCCACAAGAAATCTTGTATGGCATAGGATAGCTCTCTTATAGCCATGTCTGATTTCTCTGCTCCTGCAGAGTTCAGCTTTCAACCTGTGTTTTGCTGTGTGGAGAATCCGCTTCAAGGTACACATCAATCACGTGCAGAATGTGGCTAGCAGAAAGCTAACCTGGTAAATGCTTTGTGGCCAGGGCAGCCTGCAGCTCTAGTGCAGGCTGTAAAACCTGCCTGCAAAGCCTGGACAAAGCTGTTTACTTTAAAAAGTATCTACACTGGGCTGAGGTTCTAGCATCTGCACCATTTTTTCTGGACTGTAAACTGGGACATAGGATAGCATTCGGGACAAGGGTCCAATGAACCTAAGCCTTAAGTTTCAGCCTGAAAAAAAAAATTAAGAATAATCAGACCCAAATCTGAAGCTTTCTTTTCTTTTGTATCATCTTTAATTTCTGTTTCTTCATGCACCTCTCTGTATCCTGGAGTCTTTGATCAGTACTGAGTTCACGTTGTCGATAGTCTAGTTCACCTCTCACATCCTGAGCTCTCACTGGAACAACCCAGGTGTTTTCTGTGACTGAATGCAGCTGTAGAGAAGGAACTTTACAGACAATACAAGGAAGTTGTAGTTTCGCCTCCTGAAACCAGGTTAGGGCAGTACTCCAAGGAGGAACAACAGTTTAAACCACTTCTTCCTTAATTCCCTCTTCCTGTGGTACATGCAAACATTTCTGTACAAAAAGAGAAAGATAACTGGCAAGCTGTTGTTATCCTAGCACGAATTTTCAGGCAATGAAAAGGAGGCTTTTGTATTTGCTGACACTTTTACTTAAAGGTCGTAAGAGCCCTTACTGGGAGCAGGACTCTTCTTGTGACTGGCTAATCTGGAGGCTCCTGATGCAGTTTTTGCCCATTTTTGCCAAGATTATAAACTTGAAATTTTTCTGAAGTGGACTCAACTTTCTCAAAACCTCACAACCTGTGTTTGAGGAATTTGGAAGCAGATACAGATTTCTAAGCCCAACGTAGCAACATACTTGCATTGATGCTTTGTGCCTTGGTGAGAGAGGCAGTAGTTTTCAAGCATCTCCCCTAGAAAAACTGGTGTTATTGAACTAATGTTGTTTTAAGACAGCCTGCTTTGAGCTGCCTGCCTGTGTTCTCCACCAGATGAGCTTTTCTGTAACGTCCCTCAGGACAGTGCGGTGTCTGTGGCTCAGCCATGTCAGCAGTTGATTTGGCATTGGTCACTGGTGCTTGGTTTGGCTGTGAGTGGGTAGTGGGGGGCTGGAGGTAGCTTGTGGAGATTCGACAGGTGCAGTAAATCCTCCTGGGGAAGATGGCAAAGGCACCTGGAGGGTGATCAAGCCTCAGCTGCCTGTTTCCTTGGCTGATGAGTCGGGTTCACGAGACTCTTTATGAGGGCTTATTGCCTGAGCTGAATCCTGAGCCTTTGATTCAACATAGCTTCTTTTTGATTTGCTAGAAGGATAAGAGACTGACATATGGGCTTTTATTGGCCAAAAAATTACAGTTTATCTGATTCAATACCTGAGTTATCTCTTCTGCTGCAGTAGAAAACACAGTTGCCTAAGGCAACCAATATGTTTGGTGTGATTGCAGGTTGTGATTGGTAAACCTCTGTGGGTTTGACTGATATGACATAGAAAATGGTGTTGTCTTTTTTCAGTGTAGTGCTGGTTGCAAATACATATTAAGTTTACTGATTTTATCCTTCTTCGCCACTGTTTGTTAAGAACATCTGCCATTTCGTAATAAATGAGATACTGAGTGGGAGCTTTTCCTTTTTTAAAAATAGTACTAATATTGGTTTCTACTGCATTAGAATCTGTCCTGAGTATGCAGATAGAGCTGGATAATGAAAAAGTTTGCTGTAATCCTTTCTTCCCTTGGCTTACCTACTACAGCTAATGGTCAGAGGTGAAGAAGGCAAGGGGGGTGAGAAGAAGCACTGTATAAAACCAGCCATGAGTCATTCCTGGGGTGCAGAATATGAACTCTCTGTTTGGAGAAATGAGAAAAATGTTCACTCTGTTAACATCATGGGGATGTGGAACTGTCAGCAGGAAAAGCACTTGCTTTTCCAGGCTTACCCTAAGTTGGTCTTTAAGTCTCTTGCAGGCATGAGTCCAGTTGGGCCCTAGGGACACTTGGGAGGGTGGGTGTTGATTCTGCCAGTCCTTTGCCTAGGGGTGATCTTTTCTGAGGTGCTGAACTGTCCCTATAAAATGGGATTGCTTGAACCCGCTGTTAATGTTGAAACTGTAATTATTTTTAGTTGCAATTGAGAGAAAGGAAACTTGTAAGTGGCTAAGTAACTGTATGTAAAGAAACAAAAATTATTTTTCTTGATTACTTGTAGGAAAAATGCTTCAAATGTAGGCCTGAGTATCCCATGACCCCTTCTTTGCTGCTTTTGAGACTACTGAAAGTTTAACCCACAGTCCTCAGCAGTTTCAGCTGCAGAATCATCCTTTAATGCTGAGTTGTGGAACTGGTTTTCCTGGTCTCAAAAGTAGCAAACCCTGTGTTTGGCATTTGGGAAAATGCTGTTGACTGAGTATCAGCACCCTGTCACTGCCTGAGAAATGTCATTGCTCAGCCCAGGGACACCAGCTTATGATACCAGAGGATGTGGGTGCCTAAGCCACTGGAGAGCAAACCCCCAGTTTTGCCCTCCAACTCTTCTCCCAACTTGTCTTCACCAACAAACTTACTGGGAACGGGAGCAGGCAGTGGTCATCCAGCTCAGAAGATTTATCTGTACAGACGAGTGTGTTTGCTGAACTGCCTGTCTGGACGTGTCAGCACTGGTGAAGGAAACTCCATGGGCTGTAAAGCCTTGCTAGCTTTGTATGAGGCCAGAAGGGAGGAGAGGTGGGGTGTTTGGATTTAGAATAAGGGCATACTTTTCTGTCTCTTGACCTGGCCTGTGTAACCTTTGTGTAGGTGAAGAAGGCTGTTTCTTAGTTTGAAAAAAATGGGTTTTTTACAGTTCTGTCTCATCTGAGAGATTTGAAGAAAGAGATTACATTCTGATTAATAATATGTATTTAAAAAGTAATGGAGGCAAACCTGTTGTCAAATACAAAATTCAGATTTAGAGATGTACTTTTAAATCAAAAACTGTGATTAAACACTTGAAGGACTATTACTATTAATTGCTGGGGTGCTGATAGATGGCTCCAGTCTATATAACTTAGTTTTCACTTAAAGACAACTGTAGAACATGCAGGGGAAAAAATAATGTAACTTTCTCTCCTTAAATGTAATGTGTTATCAGATCCATCCATCTGTCACTTTCCTCTCCCCAAACTAGCGTTCCTCATGCTGTTTGTCCTCCTTACTGTGCTAGGATTATGTCAGAAAGCTCTATTTGGAGGGTGATTTTACCTCAGCAAAATGGGTTTGCGTAAGCTGTGCTGCATTTTATCTGACTGGGAAGATTTTGTTGCCGTGCACATTCCCACTGAACTGTTGCTTCCCAGTGGAAATCCCTGTAGATGTGTGTCATCAGTCAAGCTCATCTGAGGTGCAAGAACAAAGCTGGAGTCCATGTTGCTGCTCATGGACTGACCCCAAGCAGCAACGTGAGCTCCTACAGGACAAATCGTCTTGGAGTTGTCTGTGCGTGCTGGCTGTGTCCTCTGGTGTTCACCACCTTCTCTCAGCAGCAGATATAAACAAAGCTGCACTCTCATTTTATATGTGAGAGATAGTTGAAATACATTCTGAAATCAGGAATAAATTGGCATATTCTAATGAGCAGCACTTCTGCCTGTTTCACTGCATCCTGCACTCATCAAAGCACCAGGAATATATTGTAGGCTATAGGCCTGCCTGGCTGGGAGGTAGATACAAATAAGCTACAGTAGGCTAAGGAAACATTTCATTTCTGGTTTTGTTTACATAGTATTCTATGCATCTGCTCGTTTACAGAATTGTCCATGCTAGTTTGTGGATTTTTATTATTTTTATTTAGCTCCCAAAGGCTTGGAAACTTCATTATTCTTGTAATCTGCCAAAGCTGGAAAGAAAAGCTGTTTGTTCCATTAGGCTGTTTCAGGCTTCTGTGCAGTTTTTGACTTGCTTTTGAAGATACAAAGAGCTATGAGTATCAGAATGCCTGAAGGGTGAGGAATAAACATGAAACAGATGTCACAAGCTCTGTTCATATCTCTGAGCTCTTGCTTGTTTCCATTAACTTCTGACCAAAGTGATAGTGCTTAAGAGCATGCCCACCTCTTTACTTGACAAGATGGATAGTCTCTTTCCTCACATAGTGACAAAAATAGTTCTTTCTCTGATTAAACAGGCATTATCAAATATATTGAAAGCAAAGGTGCTCTCCTTATTTTGGAAAGATCAATTCTTCAGGTAGATAAGCTTAGTAGAGTTGCAGTGTGTTTTGGAGATCCAATATAGATGGGATTGAGGAGTGTTCACCTCATGGCATGCACCTAAATGATGTGCAAAACAGCTCCATAAACTGAATGTTAGTTTGACTGTATTATCCCTTGAGTACTATAAATGCCTACAGAGGGGTGGTGATGCAGGGAATATTCTTAGAGCAAACAAGCTGAGTGTGATCCCCTTCTCTCCCTGCTTTCTTGGGCTCCTAATGAAGCAATGCTGCCTTTGTTACAGAAGATAACCCTCTTAGTGTTTTGAAGACACTCTGTAAAGGAAAAAGCCTGAGATGATTTAAACAGTTTGGGGAGTATTGTTCTCATGTCCAAACAATGTATTTCTTTGTTAATATGTAGTAAAAATGATCAGTCTTACCTTAATCAAGACAATTTGGAAAGTCCGTGTACTATTGAGGACTAACTATAACAGTGCTTTTGTTCAATTTTTTTTATAGTGATATTTAAAGCCCAGTTGAAGGCCAGTGTGGAGTCATAGGCAGATAAAAACGCTGGAAGCACAGAAGTATAATGGATACAATTATTGCAGCACTCTTTGCACTAATTATTGAGGCTATTCATAATGTAATTGGGCACAATTCATCACTAGAGAAGAAAATTCTACTGAATGTTTGGGTTGGGTTCAAAACATACCATATCCTTAGAAAATATTAGTTGGTGTATACTTCACAGCACATTGAACCATTGTCTCTTGGCTGATGAAGGAAACGGCAAAAAAAAAAAAAAAAGAAGGTATACAGTGATGCCAAGTACCAACTAGAAAATCAGAGGAGTAAAAGTGAGGAAACCGACAGGCTGAGACAAAGACAGTTTAACAAGGAGAGCAAAAGCTGCACATGCAAACAAAGCAAAAGAAGGAATTAAAGGACTGCTTCCCATGGGCAGGCAGGTGCTCAGCCATCTCCAGGAGAGCAGGGCTCCATCACATGTAATGGTTACTGGGGAAGACAAATGACATCAGACATCCCCCACCTTCTTTCCCTCAATTTATACACTGAGCATGATGTCACATGGTCTGGAACATCTCTTTGGCCAGTTTGGGTCACCTCTCCTGGCTGTGTCTCTTCCCAACCTCCCAGGTATCCCAAGTCTCTTCCCCAGCATGACAGTACCAAAAGCAGGAAAGGCCTTGGCTCCATGTAAAACATATATGTTTTACATGGCTCAACAATAACAAAAAAAAAAAAAAAAAAAAAAAAACAAAAAAAAAAAATCTCTATTATCATTACTGTATTGAGCACGAACCCAAAACATAGCCCCATAAGAGGGCTATGTGAAGAAAATTATCTTTCCCCCCATCAAAACCATCATAATTAGGCATTTAAATTTTTTTTTCCCTTTCTTAAGGAAAAGTTGAGTTTGTGCTGGTAGGCAGGAGATAAATCAGGGGTGTAGAAGTGCTGTTGTCATAGAGGTAAGAAAATAGAGTGCAGTGAAGTTTTTGTATGCATATATAAATGGGAAAGATGGCATTGCTTAATCCTTTGGCCTCCTGTTGATATCTTTATGGCAGAAATGCGTTTTATATTCAATGGCTAGTTATGATCTAAAAAGTTCAGTAAATCCAGAAGACTGGGCAAAGTTTCATGCATGTGGAAGTAAGAGGATTAAACAATTTTACTATTTTTTTTTTGCTGTAATTGAAAAAAACATACCTTCTTAGCCAGAAATACTGCTTGCAAAACAACAACAATAACAAAAAAAGAGACATGCAATTTCCTTTCAGCATCCAGCCTCCTGGAAAAGCTTCATAAAGGGGAAAAGAAGTTCCAGCCAGAATAACTTTCCCAAGGAGGGAAGGAGTTACACACACAGAGACATATTTATCTAAGCTCAAGTGATAAAATGTGATCAGCTGAGACTGGAGCAGCCATTGAGGTTGGAGCAGCCACCATATACACTAGAAGACCATGAAGCAGGAAGTGGACCATTCTTTTGGCATTTACTTGGAGGTGTCTGGTCCCAGTACTGCAGCAGGAGAGTAACATTCCTTTAAAAAATGTTCAGTAAAATATGTAACTAGCTCTACTGGCTGCCTGCTGTCTATTCCAAAATGCTACTTTGGAGTTCTGACACATCAGGGGCAGAAAAGCTGTGCTAGGGCCGTTCTGAAGATGCTTCAGAAAATGTTTTTTGTTTTGTTCCAGTTTATGAATAGGAGCAGATCATAAGGACTACGGGCTGTCGGATTGGCAGGTTGGAAGGTTGGCATCTTTCTTTCCTGTTGACACCACCATCCCCCAGTGGGTAGGGGAGCAGAAAGACATAGTTGCTGCTATTGTCTGCTACAGCTGGTTTCTTTGCAGACCTAAATGGGCAGCTTGTTCACCCCTGAGTGTGTAACGCTGCTCTGGAGGAAGTCAGTCAGTGTGCCTTCACTCTGGTGCCCTTCTTTCCCTTGTTTCATCATGTGAGGCCACACAACTTTTTATTTATGTGTTAATGGAGAGAGGTGTGTAACAGCATTATATAGCTAAGCATTATATAGTTATATATAGCATAGCATTATGTGGTTACAAGCATTATGTAGTTAACCCAGGACAAGCAGGTAATGTGTTGGGAGACACCTTTGCCCCTGCTGCAACCACTCTCTGTTCTGTGGAAGAACCTATTTCTTATGTTCGGAAACACCTTACTCCAAATCACTTCTCTGTAAGACTGAATTTTGTGCTTACTGATATAGTCAACATTTCAGAGGAATTGGAATTTTTTTGCTTTCTTTTTTTTTTTTTTTTTTTTCTTTCTCTTCCCAGTAGGGGAAAACTCCTCTGTGTTTCAAATCTTTCTTTTCTAATTGCTGTGCTGATTACTCCTGTAGTCTGTGGGGCATTTTATTTCAACACTCTGAGATTGTATTTCTTAATCTTTGCATAGTAAATAAAACGTGTCCTAATCAGATTAGTTTATCCCTGTTTAAAATATACATATGGGAGATATATATATATATATGTATGTATGTCTACAAAGCATAAAGGAAGTATGGTGCTTTAACTGGTTCAGGAAATACTAATTTTGTACAGTAGGTGGTGTGATTGTATTTTGTGACTATTTGAGTCTGTGGAGTAAAGAATTTCCCTTTTTACAATTGAAGAATTACCCCTCCCCTTGAAACACACACTCTGATGAGAAAACATTGGTATTCTGAGCTGGTTGATGGGTAGAGGGAAGGAAAATTATATTGATGTCAGTTAAAAGTGTGGGACAGCTTGTGCACTGCTTTGGAGATCATGCACCAGCTCTTTGTGGCTTTTCCCCTTTTTTTGATTTTTTTTTTTTTTTGCGGCAGTTTAAATGCAGTCACTTAATGCTGCTGGAGATGTTTTGTCCTTGGCAAACGATTTGCAAATCTTTTGCTGCCACTTGTTGATCATTTTGAATTGAGAGCAGAATAATGATTGTTTCTTTACTGGCACTGTTGGCCTCTTAATAAGAGCTATCCAGCTTTCTGTGCCTACCTACATATCCTGTGCAAATGTCTAAATATAGCAATAATAATCTCTAGCTTTCTTCTTTTCAGTCACCAGAAGAAATTGGTGGATACATTTCCATGTGTATGGAGTATGGACTGAGATAAGTCTTTGTTGATGTCTGTTTCAGTATTAATTTCTGACATCTCCCTCCTTCAGAAGAAGAGAAATTCATTTTGTGAAAAAGTCTCTGAGCTTGTCTTTGGTTGTGGGTTGAGCTTTTTCCCTGTTATGCCGGAGAATATGCAGTTCTCAGCCCCTTTCCGAGCTGCCAACTTTCTATTCCACTGAACTTACTTCTGGCTCCAGTCCCAGTATTTGTGGGGAACAATGGATCCTATTTTAGCCTATACAGATTTAATTGCTGTGAATAAGATTGACAATTATCTCCTTTTGAGTCTGTAAATCCCACCAGCTGTTTTAGATGCATTTAAATAGTTACACCATGCTAAACTCACATATTGCATCAGGAGCTACAATGCCAATACGTCCTTGGCCTTTATTTTTAAAATAATTTTTGCTGCATTTATTTCTGTTTATTCTGCTTTGCTTTAAACCCTAATTCTCTGCCTTGGGTAGCATTATTAGTCATACCAAAGGACTTACATATCAAAGATGCATTTTGAGGAAAATGCATTTCAAATAGAAAAAAACATTGAAAGAGAAGTTGATGGGCTTTTTTGGTTTTGGGTGGGGGGGGTTGCTTGGTTGTTTGTTTGGGGGGTTTTGTTTGTTTGTTTGTATGTTTGTTTTGCTCCCTCCACCCTCATAAGCTCAGGCATGTAAGTGGGAATCATCTGACCACATGCTGACAACCTGCTGTGTCAGTGTCTAGGCTCAGCTTTATCACCCGCGAAGAGGAAGACATGTTTCATGCTATGTAAACAACTAAAATAGGTCAGATGAATCATGCCCCCAGATGTCTTCTTTCTCTTTAGCTAATCACCCAGACTTAATAAGCAGACTTAGCTGTCTGCACCATAGACATCTGACTAGATCTCACCTCTGGGGACCACACTTGTCACAACAGTCGCATGTGGGTGACTAGACACATATAGACACGTAAGAAGATTAAAAGTACTTGGTTTCTTGATGCAGAGCCACTGCCAGTGCCAAGGTGAAGGTGCTCTGGGCTCATCTTCTTGAAAAAAACGGCAAACTTGATTGGATTTTCCCAGAAAAAAGACGTATCAGTATTTGATGTTCACAATAACATACTGCTAAGCTAGAATGCACCATCTCTTTCTCATTACTAGCTTCCAAGGCTCCTAAGATACAGCTTCATAGCTTTCTTTTTCAGAAATGTTAGACAGGACTTCTCCTCCCTATTATCTGCTACTTCTACCTTCATGTTGTCTCTTCACTCTTGTTGTGGAAATATATTTATTTGGATTTGTTTTTTAATCATTTCATTACACAGGTGTCCCTGTGGCATAGCACAATGGCATATGAAGGTGGAGGTTGCTTATATTGGGAAAGCCAAGAGAGGGGATACTTGAAGTTTGCCTTTCACCCTTTGCCTGAGAAATTGTTCCTTGCTATTTTTATAGATTATTCAGTTGCTGAATTCTGTGGTTTTCTGCTGGTTTTCTGTTCAGTCTGAATACATTGTTTAATATTTATTTAGAATCTTGTCTAGGGGTGTATAAATACAAACTTCCAGTTTCACTCTTTGCCTTTGTGCATATTTCACATTTGTGCAGCTTATAATTTGTGCGGCTTCTGAAAGCAAGTTGTTCCTTGGTGTAGCAGAATGCAGAGACACTCTTAATACTTTATTATTTTCTGATGCATATTTTTACAGATCTTGACACAACTTGAATTTCCCAGTGGTCTGAGAGGCATGGATAGGTTTACATGGAAGTTGCAGTAGTCAATTGGTTGGTGTTGACTTTGTTCTCGTTGAGACCTCTCTGGAATTGCATGTGCCTTTGGCCACACCGTGCAAGATCTACCCCATCAGGGCTGCTTAAGTTTGTGCCAGGCTATGCCATCTCCTCTAGGCCTCTTTGGGCACAAGTGATTCTCCTTAGTTATAGCACTTTCTAAAATATTCAATGTTGGCCCTGCTTACTGTGTCTGTACTAAGTATTTACCAGTCTGTAGGCTTTCCAGTGTGCCTGTTGCATGTACAAGTGAAAACATGAGTTGAGGCTTTTTAACTGCTTGTGCTGGTGACTTTGGAAAGGGTAAAGTGGAGGCAGATTGCACAGCACAAGTAGAAGAAATGGTGGTGTAGGAGAAGCATGACCTTCCAGACTTCACAGGGTGTCAGTGAGCTGTTCCTGCTCAGGGCCAGTTCCTGTGCACACATCAGGTAAGATTGGCCTCTTGCTTTGTGCTTTGCTCCCTCTGCATTCCCAAATGGACAAGGTCCTGGACAGCCTGTTCTAGGTGACCCTGCTTGAGCAGGGGATTTGGGCCAAATGACTTCCAGAGGACACTTCCAAGCTCAGCTATTCTGTGATTCTCTGATTTTGCACCTTCCAAAACTTTTTAACCTTGTTAAGCTTCCTCTGCTACTGAACACATCTCTTCATCCCACCCCCTACAAGGACAGAAGGAGCCTTTGGGGAAAATTTACTCTGAAGTTGTGGCATACCATGTTATGGTATGCCACAGGTGTTGTGCAGACCCCAGAGCTTCAGTACCTTCCCTCTGGATATGGGGCTGGAAAGGACACCCTTGTCTCCAAGCTGTGTGCATGCACACACACCTACACTCACACAGAGCCAGATATTCATTTGCTCACTGCTATTTGCCTGCTCTTGGGTAGAAATTCTGCATTTGGATGTCATTCTTCTTTTACTGGCACTGATTTTACCACAGTTTCTATGTTGACTTTCACTCTAAATTAACATTGCACCTGGAAATTTTCATCTGTGATGGCTGAACAACTGGGCAAAGATATTAAGCACTTTGACCTATATTACATAAAAAAAGTGTTTTCAATGACATAATATTTAACAGAATTTTGTATAACTTGCGTGAGACTCACCACAGATTTTTCTTTAGAAGTGTTTGTGTGTATGTATGTGTATATAAAATAAATGTTAAAGTACGGCAAAATTTTCTTAATCCTATTTTGCTTTAATTACTGCAACTTTTTTATACTTTAAATTTAGGAAAGATTTTGGAATTGATTGTTAGCCCCAAGAGGAATAAATGAGTGATCACTATAAATGTTTTGATGAATCATGGTCTATCAGATTAAGGAAGCTGCCATTTTCCTGTAATTTTCCTGTAATCTTTTATTTCAGACTCAGGATTGCTGACATTTCATTGGTTTGCATTTAGCTTCTGTTTTAACAGCTTTAAAGATGAGGCCTAGGAATGCAATTTTAGTAACAGAAGTAAAAGACTGGGTTTTGAGGCACATTTCTATGGCAAAGAGTCATTGGAGTGTTTTTTGTGCATGGCCCCTTCCTGAACATCTGCCAGCTAATGTTCTCCCAGAGGAAAAGTGATGGATGTAAAACTCCAGCAGCAGGGTGTAGTTTTACTTTAATTATTAAAAATTACCAGCATATGAGTGGCTCTGAATTAATTTCCTACTTGTGATAATAAAGCTACGTAAAGTATGTAATGTTTTCTCTCTTTTTTTTCTTCCCCCTTGCCTTGCATACATGTGCTTCCATATATATAAATTTCTATAATGACTTTTAAGAATAAATTAGCAGATTGTTTTCTTTCAGTTTGTGGGGGCTTCAAGTACCTACTGCAGTAGAGGGATATTGTGAAAAAGGCATTAGTGTGTATCTGTGGAAATGTGTACCTTCTCTGTCACACTTGCTGAGATTATCTTGGGGCTAAATTCAGTTGACAGCTGTATAAAAGGGATTAGTACTGTCAGTGCTCATCTCTTGGGGTTAACTTTCACACATGCTAAATATGAGAGATAATTTTTTTTAAAAGCTTGGACCAGTTTTGCATAAGCCATTTATCTTGATTTCTCTTAACCCTGAAGCTGAGATTGTGGTCTACAGCATCAGTCTAAAGATGTGGGATTTACTGCATTACTTTAAGCACATAATTTGCTTCACTGTAAGCATAAGGAGAACTTTTATTTGCATATAATTGGCATTTCTGTAAGGAAGAGAGGGTTTATTTTAGATGTGCTTTCAAAAGTAGAACTTTGGGAAGGAAACTGGGGAGGAGGGGGAAGTAGTCCTTTGTTTTCTTCATGCATCCTTGTCATATGCATACACTTATTTAAAAATCTAAAAGAAAACAAAACTATGAGGTCAATTTTAGCTTTTGGTTGGGGTTTGGTGTAGTAGTAATAGTAGTGCTGAGCTTGTAGACAGAGTGAATATTTCTGAAACCCAGATGCTCCTTGCTGTAGCAATTAGAGGCAGGTTGCTTTTCCTTACCTTTTCATTTTTTTAACTAGAACGATTTTTGTATTTGTCACATAACTCTGTGGGGACAACTGAAGCTCATATGCAGCCGTTCTGTCAGTCTGTGTTTCAGCTGTGGTGCCGTCCTTATGGGGGATGTCATGGTCAAGACTTCATTCAGCCTCACGTGCTGAAAGTGGTGTACAGTTCATGGGAACTGACATGGAAGTGGCTGCTTTTCCTTTGCATAAAAGGGAAAGGAATGGCAGAACTTTGCTTCCCATCTTGAATGTGAGCTCTAGCATAGATCCAAAGATGTTTCTCATCTAAAAGCAGCTCATAACCAGTATCCAATGATGTGTTTATTGGTGTGCAGTCAAAAATGAAGTATTGCTCATCAGTGAACTTCAGAGATCACCCCTAAAGGCTATGACAGTGAAATCACATGTGATAAAATGATTGTGAACAAAATATAAAAAATTACTATCAGGGTGTGATTTCTTTAGATTGAGCCAGGTGCCTCAATTTCAAGAGCTGTTAGTCCTAATGCACAAAGTCACAGGTACTATTCACACATGGCTAATGAGACATTATAAAGGATATTCCTGTAGAAAGGGTCTATTTCCTTTCACTACTGTTTAGGGTTTTTTTAATGCTTTCTGCTTCCATTTGAAGCTGAAAACTTATCACACCAGCCAAAGCTGGTGAGCATTATCAACAACATAATGTTATAATAACATAATGAGGTAACATAATGTTATAACATAATAAGGTAAGCTTTATCAGCAACAAAAATCTAGAAAAATCTAATAATGCATAAAAATATCATAGTTTTGGTGCAAATATATTCATCTGGAGGCTGACTTCACTAGATTGAATATGCCCTATTCCATATAAGAAGCATAACTTGTAGAACTTTCAAGGCAACTTCCTCCTGAAGGAAGGAATGGAAATCCTTATCATGGAAATAAGTTCAGGCCCATTTTCCCCAGATTGGCAGGATTTGAGAACTTAACTGTTGGAGAGAAGAAGAAAAAGGTCCAAGTGCATTAGTGGAAACTGGACAGGAGGACACTGGTCAACACAAAATTGTTTATTCTCATTGTCTTCTGTGTCTCTTGCTTATATTTCAGCAAGCGTTGAACAGCCAGGGTAAAGTTGCTTTAAATATGGATGATGAGCAGTCTGACCTGGCATTCTCTGCAATTTCAATGTCCTTTGTGGGAAATAAATGGTGGTTCTCTTGCAGTGTGAAATTAATCTTTGCTTTTGCAACCTCTTTTTACCCCATTCTGATAGCTAGTACAGAAGGAGTGAGGAAGAAAAATTTGGCAAGTAGTATTGCCAGCTGTGGCTGAGAGTGCTCAGCTCTGAAGTGAGATTATACTTAACCACCTTACTGGTCTGGCTCAGCTTCTGCTTGGGGCTCACTGTCCCTTGGTTTTCTTCTGCAATATCTGCATGCTAATTATCAAAAAGAGCTGCCTCTCCCTGTGTGGTGGTCATAGAACTTTTCCATTCCCGCAGTGGCCTATGGCTGTTTTGTTCCTTGTAGTCACTTAGTATTTAATCTTTTTTTGGAAAGGGTAGCTGGATGATGTGCTGTACCGTAGCATTTTGGGGAATCCATACAAATAACATCAGAGTGGACTTCCCTTCCAAGATGTCATTGACCTCAGCCCAAAGACAAGCTGTGTTACCAGGTTATGATCATTCACACTGAACTTTTGGTAAATTTCCAGCATAAATGGTATTCTGCTTTTATACTTTGCCTATTTTGATCCCATATTTAGTTCTTATTAGCTTGATGGGTGTCATAGCTTCTAGCTGGGCCTCAAAGTGAACTTGGCCTAGTATATCAGTGCCGGTAGGAGAAACCATATTTTCACATCACATCATTGCAAGATTTCATGGCTAAATATTCACTTCTACCTTAATTAATAAAATGAAAGTTTTATTTAGCCCCATGGATTTAGAGAACTGATTCAGGTCTAGCTTCAGTTTCTGCCTGCAGTGGACAATACTAGTGAGTGCTTTGGTTTTGATGTGCACAGTGTGACAGTTACAGTAGTGAATGAATGGAACTGTTTAGGCTGCTTGAAAAGCTGCCTTTCATCTGAGGGAGGAGGTGAACAGCTAGAAGGAAATCTCTTTCAAGTTGATTCCCAGTGCAGAAATAAATCTCATGTGGGTGAAAGGGAGGAAACAGACACCTACCTGGAAATCTAAGACTGTAAGTGAGATGTCACAGAAAAAAGCAGCGGCATCCACTCACATACTTATCCATTAAGAGAGAAAAAAAAGAGAAAGGTGGGAGGGGGAAGTAAAGCCAACAACACTGCTGTGAAAGTTGGTTTCTTGTGGTATCTTTAATCATCTCTCTAAGACTGTTGAAATTATAACACAAAACTGTTAGGAACATATTGTCTGTTGTCTGTATGTATAGTATTCATCCCTCTGGGTTAATTCTCTGTTATTGGTTGGGTTGGATGCAAGCTGGTGTCATGCAGTTGGGGAGTGGGTGTATATGCCACAGCTGGAAAGAGGAGAGTATGGCTGTAGCCCCTGTGAGGAGGAGAGAGAAGGGCTTTGTGCTTCCTGCTGAATTGATTCATTCAGAGTCAAAACAAATGCAGGTGTCCACTGCTAGTCTGAAACCCCAGAGGAGGGTAAAATTGAAAATTGCAGTGTACAACAAGCTGCCTATGGATATATCCTTTTATTTCTGGCTCATTTTTTCTTGCTAACCCTTAGGAGCTTTTGCATTTTTATGGGATTAATATTTGTGGAGCAAATGAGCACAGGTTCCCCAAGTGAAAACATCTTTCAGGGCATATTACAAGCAATGTTCCTTCACTGCAGCTCACAGACTGTTTAAAGCTTCTGTTGTGGTTATATTTTGCTCCAAGTGAGTAAGGCAACAGCATTAGGGTTTTTGGTGGTTGTTTTGTTTTGTTTTTTTGTGGGTAAAACTTTACTGGTACAGCACAGCTTGGAATTTTGGCTGATCACAACCTAATGTAATGTCAAAGGGCATGGTATAGAAAGGAATAAAATGCCCAAAGAGTATATACTGGTATATATTGATGCAAAAAAAAATAGAGGGATGAATAGAGATGCTTCATAAGACTGAAGCTTTTATTTTTGGTTTGTTTTTGCATTATTTTTTGGTTTTTATTTGCTTGTGGTTTGCTTTGGGTTGTTTTGGAGCGGGGGGGGATGGTTTGAAACTATCAGAGCCTGTTTTGGATTTGTTTACCAGCCTGTTTTGGTTCTCTTAAGATCAACTTCAGATTTTGCAGTGATCATGGCACAGACCTTTGAGCTCTGCTTGTTGAGAGAAGAATAGAAGCACAGTGTGACCTGCATTTCCATCTAGTCAGATGGGCTTTGGGGTCTCATGAGATATCAGGAGAATCCTAATTGTGAGCCAGACAAACTAGCTGACCCCATCTGGTGGATTTGCTTTTAGCTGAGGACATATTTAAGGTTAAGACTCATGAAATACAGAAGTGTCCATCAAGATTTGGTGCAGGTACTTCAGCTGTGAGCAAAGCCCTCCACCTGACTGTGCAGGCTTCAGGAAGCTCCTGTTTGGAAAGCGGGATAGGTTTTACTAGCACCACTATACCTCAAACTAAACTTTAGGATTATTTAGTTATTACTGAGAAATGTGTTTGACACAGTAAAGACAGCAAATTCTATAAAAGGAGCAGCTTCTGATCTAGATACATCATTTGGATTGAACAATGCAAAAGATTGGATAGGGGATACATGGGTATTGGGGAGAGGAGGGAAAGAATGGAAAGGAGTTGATCATCAATAGGTCTAATCAGGTCTAATCTTGAGAAATTTGGATAGAGAACTGAAAAGACAAATTAACTTGAAAACGTGTGTCTAGTGAAGCTAGAGAATTATGTATGCCTCGTTCTTCTTGTAATTATTTTTTAACTGTTTTTTCTCTGCATTCTATTAATATTAATGATAAAATGCAATTGAAATTATTGGAGCTGTTTCACCTCATTTTGTTCACTTTACTGGTGGAAAACTTACATTTTGAGTTAGACAGAAAAAAAATACATAAGGGGAATCTTTGGAAGTTGAGGCACTTCATCAGTGGAAGGAGGGGCAGATTTTTCCCTAAAAAATTCCAGAGGTCTAATTAAGAGTTACCTTTTGGTGATATGAATATCATGTTAGTTCTGCTTTGTTATTTGTATAAGCAGCTTAGATATGATTTTTGTTCTGATAAGTTGCAGTCTGGGAGAGCAAGGAGGAAAGACAACAGTGAAATCAGCATTGGAAAGCTGGTTGAAAGAATTGCCTGGAGGAGGGATTTAGGAAACTGCAGAAAGAAAAGGATTTCAAAAGTCAGCAAAGACAGAGCTGTTTGAAGCTGAGTAGAAGCTTTTTGAAGCTGAGTAGATGTTACCAGCTTCTGTGCTTGGTGTCAGGCACCAACACATAGCTCAAGATTTGAAATTAAAAATCACAGGGCTTCACTGCAGCAGTTTTCCAGGATTTGCCTATGAGATGGGACGTGAGAGTAGAAGAGTGCCTGTGTCAGGAGAGGAGCAGCTTTTGGTGTCTAGACCCTGTATTACCTGGGAGGATCCATAAGCACCATTTTGACATTATGATAAATTCAGGCATTCACAAGGAATAGAATACACTTAATCCTCTGATGAAGAAAGAAAAACTGGAATTTTGGGAGATACAGTTGATTTCTTGGATTAAATGTATTGTTCAGAGCCCCATTCCTCCCTCCTCAATACACTGACACCCCAACTCCCATGTCTACTCATTATTCAGTCTTGCCAGGTTCCTTTTGATCATATCCTTTTCTACCAAGGTGCTGGGACACAGTTCCAACTCCAGGTGCTTTGTGATAGCTGATTGTCGAGCCAGTCTCTTGGGTCACTTTGTTCTCATAGTCTTTCTAATGTATTCACTGCATTGAAAAATGTTCTTCGTAAGAGCCTTATAAAATGATAATATTGTGCATAACTTGACATGTCATTAAACATCAGAACATCTTCCACCATACAAGTCCTAAAGCCCAGCACTAAGCTCAGAAACCAGGGCAACTCCAAGAGTTCAATGACTTTCATAAAGAACAATAAGTGGTCGGAAAGCAGCAGTGTTTGTAAGGAGTAACTTTTGTTGCTTACTTGTCTTTGCTTCTTTTTTAAAATGGGATTGAAAACAGCAGCATCAGTAAGGAGACTGGTCTGCTAAACTAAATATTGATTAGTTCCTGATGTGATAAAACTACACGTTCTCTGCTGGTGCAGTATTTTAATCATGTTTGTAGCATTTCAAACTTAACAGACCTTGGTCAGCTGATTTAAATGCTTTGGTATTATGATTTTGTCATTTGTGCTGTGTGTTCCATCCTTCCCCCCTCAGACACCTTTCCCCCTCCCCGTTTTTGAATGTATGCTTCTACTTTTCCTAATGTCAAGAAAATGAGAGTTTTCAGACTGGAAGCTTACTGCATCTCAATATTTGATCTGCAATTGCCCAAAGGTTAAGCACTACAGGGGATGAGTGGTTAAACTGCTCACAAGTGCCTTGTGACTAATTGCTTCTTCATCTCTGCTCTCTATGTGTTTTGCAAAATAATTTTATCCACAATTAGTGTTTATTTACAAGACACGCAAACAAATGGTGGTACTGTGCATACAGATAGACTGCAATGTGTAGCATTTAGCACTGTAAGAAAATTTCCTATTTCTGAAAACAGTTAATGGCAGTGGATGTACATTTTCTTTTAAAAAAAGACTGTTTTTTCTGTTCAGAGGCAGGAATACTCATTTGTGTGTCACAGCATCATATTGCTCCTTGAAAGTGAAAAAAAAATGTATTGCCTTTAAGCAAGGCTGATACAGACTTGACATTTCAGCAAGAGCAGGCAAGCTGGGGTTCTCTGCAAGCCTTCCTTTGGTTTTTGTTTTATTTTAATTTCAACAACCTTTAGCAAGTATTTTCCTATTGTGTAAAGTTTTACTGTAATGAAAACATTAGAGATCAAGAAGTCACGTATGTCTTCAACTTGCCATCAGGATCATGATGTGCCTTCAAGCTGTTGTAGTTTCTGGGGAGGCAGCAGTTATTTCTAAAGACATTGTGTGCCAGATGTGAAACTTGGTGCTTATCCAGTAGTGGAAATACTGCTCTCTAAGTATTGGTCAACTTGTTGACCCAAACCTCACAGTAAAGAAGAGTGGGTGGTTAGTGTTTGTGGGAGAAGACGTGTTTGCATTCAAAGTCACAGTGTCTTTGCTTGGCTGGAACAAGACATCGTCCTATCTTGCATGGGTTTTCCCTGTGTGAACCCGGGACTGTCAACTGATGCAAAATTGGTCAGTTTGTAATGAAATTCTCATGTAGAAGGTGGAAGATGTGTTTGGGCTTGACTGTTCTGAGACCAGTGATAGTAACCAAAGTATTTTGGATGACACAGGCTGCTGATTAACATTTTAAAAACTTGTTGGTGGAATAGCTGTTTATTTCAGCCTCATCACTAATCAAAGGAAGGAAGCTGTGGTAACAAGTCTCAGGATACCTTTGGCTGTTAAAAGCTTGTACTGAGCTCTTAGTGCTGGGTTTCGTGCCTGCAGCTCTTAGTACAAATCTTCTGTTTTCTACAGGGCAGGTGGGACAGATGGTTTGAAGTAGGCTTCTAGGGGCAGAGGGTTATGTTGTGCAGTACTAGAGTGATGTATTTAGTATGCATCACTGTATCACTGTGGTACAAGCAAGCCTGACTTGTCTGTCAGAGACAAAGTCTTTCCCTTGTATTTCTGTCACAGCATTTCTAATATATGCCGTTTGAACAGACTGCCTTTACCAGTAACAGCTTTGTAGATTTATAGGAGGTATTTTGTTTGTGCAAAGACTTGGAACTTGACAGAATGCACACTCTTAGCCAGCAGATTCATTATTTACAGCAGAGATGCTGACAGGTAGAAAAGGAAACAGGGGTCTCATGTTTCAACTGGGAAGCATATGTGTTATCAACTTCATCCATAAAGTAGTCTCTTTTTAAAAAATGTATGGTATGCCTAGGGGTGAAATATGCTCATGGCACCATTGGTTCTTATTCATATAGTTCTGCGGAAAATGCTTGTTGTGTATGTGTACAGAAATAAGTATGCCTGTGTGTATGTTTGTATCTCTGGAAGGCAGTCGGGTATTTTAGTTCAGTCAGTACTTGCAGTACTGCTGGGCTCTGGTTCCGTACCCCTCGAGTCACATCGCGAGATGCAGATGGGAGCTTCTGTGCTTTGCTAATTTGGTCACTGTTTTCTTTTTTTGTTTTGTTTTTTTCTTAGAGTAATAAATGCAGGGAAGAGCACGCACAATGAAGATCAAGCCAGCTGTGAAGTCCTCTTTGTCAAGAAAAAAGCTGGAGGCAGTAATTCTACACCAAACAAGAACTCTTCAACAAAACGGAGGTCATCGCTGCCCAATGGAGAAGGTCTCCAGCTGAAAGACAATTCAGTAAGCAAACTTCTGTATCTTGTCAGTGGAGAAATATGAAATAATATAAAAGGATGTAAGAATATGGCGCTAAAAGGTGCTTTCTGAATATTTCATATCTTTTCAGTTACCTTTTACTGATTATCTCTGCTTAAACACAAAAAAATTCACTATATTTTTCTTAGCTCTACTACTTAATTTTTTGTGTTGAAAAATGCTCCTTGCATCTGAGATACTTTCGTTTAAAGATGGACAAGGGGATGCTCCTGGATTTTTCTTTTTGTTTAATTTCTGAAATACAATGTTGAGAAATTTGAAGATGAAGAAAGGGCTGGAGCATTTATTCTGTGAAGACAGGCTGTGAGTTGGGGCTGTTCAGCCTGAAGAAGGCAGGCCTCCAGGGAGTCCTTAGACTGGCCATCCAGTACCTAAAGGGAATTGGAGAGGGACTTTCCCAAGGACCTGTAGTGACAGGAGAAGGAGTGAGGACTGTATACTAAGAGAGGGTTTAGAATAGATATTAGGCAGAAATTCTTTCCTGTGAAGGTGGTGAGGCACTGGAACAGGTTGCCCAGAGAAGTTTGGCCAGGTTGGATGAGACTTTGAGCAGCCTGGTCTAGTGGAAGGTGTTCCTGCCCATGGCAGAGGGGTTGGAACCAGATCATCTTTAAGGTCTCTTTCATCCCAAACCATTCTATGGTTCTGTAATTTACAAAGATGCCTCTTCGTGCCACAAAAACACAGGTCAACCTCCATCTGCTCTTAGTTTCTGCACTGTTGTGTAGGCACATTTGCACTGCATGGAGCTCTTTTGTCACTGCATTGGCAGCTGTTTTCACTGTGCCTACACAGGGGTCAGATAAAGACCTATATGAACCATATAGGCTGTTAAAATGTGTCTTATATCTAAGCCACTAAACTGCATCTTCAGCCAATGTTGGAAAGATACTGCGTTCCCTAATTTAATTGACTACTAAAGCAGGATAATCTTCGGGTTTATGCAGGTAGGGTAGGGTCATCCAGCACATAGAATTCAGTGATTTTTGCAGACTATAGCTTCCCTCATTTGTGTGAAATGTGGTGTATGTCATACACTTGTCTACTGGCAATTGTCTGCTATTTTTCATCTGTCGTCTTTCCTGACTGGCTAATTACTTCATCTGCTCTTTAAGCATGAGCTCAGCCTCCAGCAGTGATTGATAGTGTGTGTTCAATTCCAACATTTCACCATGTAATACTAAATGCCCTGTCTGAATGTTGGAGTCAGACAATGTGGATATGCTGCATTCCTACTGCTGGAGAACACAGATTGTCCCTAAGTGATAATTAGTTTTTCAATGGACTGTAAGTAACCTTTTTGGTAGTTTGGAGGGTTTTTTTGTTATGGTTTGGGGTTTGGTTTGTTTGTATGTTTTGTTTTTTGTTTGTTTTGGTTTTTTTGGCTAGTTTATGTGTGTATGGGTCTGTTTTAAATCAGGTGGTGATTAGCAGTCTGCTTTAGTCTCTCTCCCAGAATTCCATGGCTTGGTACACCTGATGGCTACAGGGTTCATTGGGGTCCTGAGAAACAAGCATTTCTCTTGAACTGTGTCCCTCCCAAGGTCTTGCTCCTCCAGTTCTGTTTCATACTTCATTATTGCTGCAACATTTTCAAACTGATAGGTCCTGAGGGTTTGCAAATTTCCTCTTTAAAAATATTTCTTTAAATTGTATTTCAGTTCCTGTGTGCTGATATTCCTCCCTGTTTTCAGACAGTCCTGATTTCTTTTTTCAAGTACATTTTTACAAACTCCTGGATACAGAATTGTGCCCAGAACTTGCTGGGACTAGGAGTTCTACACACAGTCATGCAAAGCAAAACAGAATTTGTTTTAATTAGGTGTATATTTAAAAGTCTTTCCTAGAAAGTCCATGCAACTCCCTGCTGTTGGTTCAGGAAGGTGCTTGGTTTTAGGAGTGTATTTAACTTCTGTTTGCATTAATTATGTTTAATGAAGCAACCATTTCACCACACTTGTTTGTGTATAGAAAACACCACAAGACAGCCTCCAGTGTCCTTGGTCCAGGTGATGGGATTGTTTGACACTAAGGATATCACTGTGCCATGCACACAGGCACACTGCAAAGACCCCTGTGCACACACCAGCCTGGGAACACACACCTTGGTGCTGAGCAGAGATACGAGATTTGGTCTCATACCACATTAAAGTTCCAGACCTACCATGTGAGATATATGGTCAGGGGCCTCTGCATCTGGGATGTGGGTGAATGTAACTGTGCTGAGTTGGCCTGGTTTTGCATGTTTTAGGGCTTGCATGGGACATAAAAATCTTTGTAGCATTGTTTCACAAAGCCTGATTAACTTCCAGTATCAAAAGCTTCTCAGGAGCAAAAGCCATGGTTAATCACTTTCTTCAGAAGGAACTTTTTTTCCAAACATGACATAGTTAATAAGATAAGATTGCATTAAAAATACAGGGATCTAAAATAGTTTTGTTATTGGAAAGGCATCTTAACTAACCTTGATGTTGTCCATTGTTACAGTTGATGTACTGTTATGGTCATGTAATGGTAGGGTCAATAATCTGCATGTTTTTAAAGGCTGTTCTTTTTATCCATTTGATATTTCATGATTGTCAATAAATATCTCCTCAATAAATATCTACTTACACAGAGTTTATGAGAAGTATCTTAGATGTTCTGATTTTTCTTTCTCTTTTCACTATTTCCTAGTTTGATTCTGTATCTTTCATCTTGATTTTGGAAGAAACAGCCACTCGCTTTCAAATTTCTTGAGAGAGACACTTTTATTTCAAATCTTCTGTTCTTGATTCTATTTCTGACATATTTTGACAAGAAGGGAGCATAACATCTAAATTCAGGAGCCAGCTGATCCATATAATAGATTGTAGTGTTTTCTAGTTACTTCTTACCTTGTTCTTTGTATGTTCTCTTCTTATCTATGAATTTACTTCTGTTTTCTACATGGCACTGATATAGGTGCTGTCACACTCATTATTTAGTTGTGGAAAACCTATTCTATCATGTTATTAGACCACAGCTTGTGTATTTAAATTTGTAATATATTTTCCCAAAACAGGCAGCATATTCCTGGAGAAAGTTTTCTACTAGAGGGCAGTCTTACACTAGCACTTAATAGGATTTTTCCTTGCTACATCTTTTGTTGGTTGAATATATCTAAAAAGGGGGAGGAAAAAAGCACATATCTAGGTTGTGTCTTTTTTTTCATATTTTTATACTGTGAGGTATAATACCCCTCACATAGCGATGTTGGCAAATACTTTTTAAGGAGTATATGAGGTTGATGTTAAATGTGATGAGTGTAAAACTTAATTTTTATGAATAAGATTTAGAAATACTAGCTTTAGACACTACAGTGAATGACAGAATATCATCCCAGGAAATATTGAGTAAGAAAGCCAGAGGCTAAATAGTGTAAATGCCTCATAGGGAAATCCCACTGTAACATACAATCTGAAATTATGTCGTGAAGCATCTTGCAGAAATACTGAAGGAAAAAGGAATGAGGGAAGAAGTTCATTGAAAGGATTTTTTAAAAGTGTGGAGCATGAGGGAAATAGGCACTGAAATTTAAACTTTATGTAACAGAATCATTTTCATCATCCTCAGATTTTTCTTTTTTTCCACAGACTCTTTGAGAATGGCACATGCCATCTTTGTTTTCTCCTTCTTTTTGGGAAGTTTGTGAAACATCAGCTACATCTGAGACTGTGTGATTGTTGTTAAATGCTAACCCCATCAGTCCAGCCCTGTTCTTTGACAAAGCAGCATAAGGGAGTTGGAGATCCACGTATTGTCTACAAAAGTTAAATGCCACTATCATGGTCTTGACTCTCCACATGGATTGCCAGGGGTGCAAAAGAGGAGGTGGTAGACCAGAAGTGGAGAAATGGAGAAGTGAACATTTCTTTAGGCCCAACACACAAACAAATTCTGGGAAGTCTATTAAATAGCAGAAACATGGTTTTCTTCTTGAAAGGGTGGGTAATAAAATGAGCAGAGCAGTGAAATGAAAGATTCTTTAAATTCAACCCTAAGTTAAGTTTATCCCCTTCCCCCCCATCCCACTCCATTGCTGCTTGATTAATCGTATCTCCTGTCTGTCCCCATTCAAGAACATTCACGTTAAACTGCACATCTTTTTCATTTGTACTATTTTTAAATGCATTTAACTACCGAGTACCTTCATGATGAATGCTGAAAACCATCAGCAAGTGAAATGTAAATCATGTGCCAGGATATTGTCATAGTGACAATCAGGCTGCAGGACTTAATGTGATGCATTATTAATTGTCATTGTAATGTGAAGATAGATAATTACTAATTCTTCAGTCTTCTCTGCCACAAATCTGAGATGTTGTATATTTTGTGTGGCATAAGGCTGGTAGCCTTCCATAGGCAGCTGAACATATTGGTAGCATGAAGAGGCTTTTCTCTGAAGATTAGGGTGGCAATTGCTGGCCCAGTTCAGATTTTATGAGAACTCAAGTTGCTCTCTGAAGTCTTTTGTGACTGTAGTTCATATCTGGAATAATAGTAGTCAGGGTAGGTTGTAGATCCCAGAAAAAATCTTTGGTGGCAAGGTGATTTATTTGCCTATTTGGAATTAGCTTCATAACAACAATCTGAAGGTTTGCAGTGTAAAACTGCTGTCTAGCTTACCTGAAAAGTGTGTAACAAATTGATCACTAGCAATTGCTAAGGTTTTTTCCCTTTTTATTTTTTTTTTATATCACTGAGCTGAAATTATGTATGTATATATATGCAATTTCTCTCGTGATTTCTCGTCTGTTGCTTGACCCAAAACTTTGCATGTCTTAATTATATTTTACAATTGCAAAACCCAGGAGACTGCTCAACCTTCCTGAAAGCTAGGTCAGCAGTTGAGGAGCCTGAAGCTTATTAGATTTCCTAGTACATTCTGTACTAGGAAATTAATTGTAGAGTCAGTGCAGTGAAGGATTTGTTTTCTCTTTGTGCTTCTGGTAGTTATTTAGCCTGTTTGTTAGGTCAGAATCTTTTGAATGAAAATCTAAAATAAATCACTGTGATGACTGACCACACTCTTATTTGAGGATTCAGTCCAGATAAAAGAAGAAATGAAGACTGGTGTTTGAAAGACTAGTTCTGGCAGAATACTGCCAGTGCTAGTAAAAATAGATGTCTTGTTCTCTGAATGCCAGTTCTTTTTGGGAAGAAGTTCAAGCTCCCAAATGTAAAAGAGAGCAAACAGCAATGCATATGCACACCAAAACAGGTAATCGCTTGGTGGCTGCACAGGTCATCTCATCTGTGCAAGGAAAAGCAAGGACCTTTCTGTGCATTTTGCCTCATCTGCGAGCCCTGAGTGCTGGCCCTTGTTTGTTCACTGAGTCACTGCCTTAATTGCATCATATTTTTAATTCTTATTGAATTGGTGTGGTTTTGGGGAATTAATTTATTTAAATAGTGGAGCTGTTTTTATTCTCAGGGTGGGGAAAAAGAGTTTGTTTTTTCTTCCTTTTTTAGACAGCTAATATGTTATCTGTGGTTTTCCTCTTTGCTAGTTCAAAAGTAAATGAAGCTTTGTAGGAATACACAGAAGTTTTTCAAGACTAATATTTAGGTTACAGTAATGCCTGCAGATCCCAACTGAAGTTAAGGCATCTCACACAGAATGTCTGTATGAGAGCAGCATTATGGTAGTCATCTCCCCTGAGTGCTTAGAATACAGACTTTACAGTTATCTAGGGTGCTTCTGCTGTTGCTAGGGAGAAATAAATCTACTTTGGAATGAGATGAGCACAGTCTGAAAATGTAAGGGGTTTTCTGTCTGCCCAACATAAGGGCAATTTAGAGGTGTCTAGGAGGTGTGCAGTGTAGATGTCTGAACTTAGCTGAACTGGTAGCAGCATCCTCTTTGTTCAAGAATTACTGCTCCAAAAAGGACAAGATCAGTGGACCACCATAGTTGATGTGGCCATGCCATGGAGACATTCTCAGTGAGAGTCTGAGAATACAGCTCAAGTCCATGTGAACTTCTCTGTCCAAATTTGTGCTGCTTAGAGGAAATAAGTGGTAACGTTTCAATTTCCCTTTTTGTCAGGGGCTATTTTCATCTGTTTTAAGGCGTCCCAGTCTCATTTTTATTTAACTCCCAAACTCATATGAGGCTTGATCAGTGTAGGATATATCCAGAGTTGAAATTATAATAATAAGAGTAAATTGTGTTAGTAACTGTTCTCTTTATCTTCTGAAAAGCTGTTATACTGGGGGGTTTGCTTTGGAGAGCTCATGAAAATGGAGTGCAGATCAAACTTGTTCTTAATTGTAAGTTTCTGTTCCAGTTTGGGGGCAGGGGGAGAACAATGACAAAATATCTGCTTCCTTTTGGTGGAAAATAAAATATTTCAATCAGAGTTGAAATGCCTTGGGGATTTCCCCCCCCCTCCCCCCCCAAGAGCGCATTTCCAAAGGAGTTGCACCTTTAAAAGACATGAGGACAAAAACTGTGGAAGCATTATCCATGGTGCATCATAACATGGAATGGATTTTGGCCAGGGAGACAAACTCTTAAGAGAAGAATGGGAGCAGAAGTGGTTTGATACACAAATCCCAGGAGGCACAGTGTTGTCATTCTGAATAAATAGTTTCAGTTTTCAACTGAAATACTTTCACTTTGGAAAACTTGTTTCTGTTGGCAAAATACTTTACATTTGACATGAATAGCAATCTATTTTTACAAGCAAGTTCTTAAATTGCTAATCCTGTTAGCCATTAAAAATTACTTACGCAGAATTTTACAGCCAACTGTTGGGTGAACTTGGAGGGATTCTGAGCCCAGAGCAAGGTAGTGCAACTGCTAGTGCTGCCTTCAGGTGGGAAGTTTCACAACTGATTTTTTGATTAATTTACCAGGCTGGGTAAGTGTGGGGGGAGAGGGCAGTAGTGTCTGGCTAAGGAACCACGTTGGGAAATGTGGACACATGTTGGTTTTTCCACCATTTTTGGATGTATCCTGTGTGATCCTTACTGTGGTAAGTAAACAGTACTTTAGGACAATACCCCCTTATCACAGCATTTCAGTAATGAAATGAAGAGTGCATGAGAGACTGATGAATTCCTCCTCTTGGAGGAGCTCTCTGCTGTGTAGATGACTATATTGTTGATGCTTTGGTTAAGGATATATTTGAACTTTACCACATGAGCAATGCTATATGCAAAAAAAACCACCTCTACTTTTATGTGATTTTTATTATCATGGCACCTTAGTGGAGCAGTTGAAACAGCAGAAAGTAAAAGGAGCTGCAGTTCACAGCCCTGTCCATAAATTTGAAATAGGCAGTGCTTTGGACGTGAAGTGCTGGGATGCAGGTTGTGCCTAGACTTTATACTGATCTGTAGTGTAAGGGAGCAGTGTTCAGGTGAACAAAACAAATCACATCTGTCATCCTAAATTAGACCACAGTGTGACATGCACATGTAATTTTGAGGTTCTTTGATTGCAGTGAGACCTAGGTTATCCTTTCTTATTATGAGGTATTTTACAACAGTATAGCCTCATTCCTGTCCCTTGCAAAATTGTTTCTTTCTAAATTTGTATTAGTCCACCCACATCTGACTTGCAAGGCAGCCCCACTATCAGCTGTTTCTGCATAGGTGGGAGAAGGTGCAGGATTAAAATAAATAGAGGGGAAGGAAAGACAGGAAAGACTCTTTCCCCATGCTGCTGCCAAATATGCTATCAGGCAAAGATGGGTATCATTATGTGTTAAATGGTTACCTGAGGATTGCTGGGTGAATTTCTCTCCCCACAAAAAATTCTTATCAAGAGTATGGCTCCTTGGTATTTTCCAGGCATACTGGAGCTTGTGATGCCCAGAACTACTCTGCCTCCAGCCCTGGGTTAATGCCCTAAGTGATAGGGTACCCCACCATTTCCAGTACTATACAGGAAACCTTTTTAGGGGGCTGTGAAGAACCAGGCAGTGAACATAGAGGCTAGATCTGATGAAGTGCAGCTGATTCCAACCCCCAACACCCACTTGCGTCTGTCTTGGGCTTTGACCTCTGTGCTGGTGCTGTTTCCTGGGTTGGCACAGGCAGGGAAAGCCTGAGATTGTCCCATCTGCCAGCATGGATGGACCTTGTCTACCAGTTGTAGAAGTGGAGTTGATGTTTGTTGCGGGATGTCAAACTGAGGTCCTTTGTCTCATTCCTAGCAAAAAAAGAAGGTCTGTCACAAAGTATGAGGTGCTGTCTTGTGTAGAATTTTGATCTTTCATAGTGGTAGGTCTATGATAAATGCCATTCTTCTACAACCTGTGATAGCTGTAAGGTAGGAAAGTTCAGCTTTTCTTATTCTTTTTTTTTTTCTTGGGCTTTTTTTTAAGAGGTTAAGGAAAAGAAAAAAAACATGCGGGGGATGCATGGTAAAAATATCTCTTCTTTCAACAAGAGTTGTACTGACATTGTGGGTATTTTTGCATTTCAGAAAGAATGTTACCTCTGGTAAAGTTATCTGTGTTTCATCTGCTGCCTCTGTGCCACCAGTCACCTCGCTCACAACTGCGTAACAGTGACCATCTCTTTTCCTTTCCTTTCTCCCCCTCTTGCTTCTCCAGGATGCAGATGGGATCAACCTGTACTACTGGTCCCTATTTGATGGACACGCTGGGTCAGGAGCAGCTGTGGTCGCTTCCAAATTGCTGCAGCACCATATCCTGGAGCAGCTGCAGGAGATCGTGGACATCCTGAGGAACACAGCCGTCCTCCCACCCACCTGCCTGGGAGAGGAGCCTGACAACCCCTCCACCAACAGCAGGACACTGACACGGGCGGCCTCCCTGCGCGGGGGTGTGGGAGCCCCGGGCTCGCCCAGCACGCCTCCAACACGCTTCTTCACGGAGAAGAAGATCCCACATGAGTGCCTGGTTATTGGGGCCATAGAAAGTGCATTCAAGGAAATGGTATGTATGTCTCAGGGATCTGAAGTCGTTGTTGTTTACATTGACTCACATGACTGGAGATTATGAAGATTTAGATTTTTTTTTTCTTTCACTGCTTTAACACCATCTGAGTGTGAACAGAACTGTTTAAGAGCCTCAACAGCTTAAGATGTACACCCCTGTGAGGCAGGAGCTGCATCTTAACTCCCAGGTAGCACTGTGGCAATGAGTATGAGATACTTGAATTTTCAATGTGTGATACTCTTCTTTTTAATTTTCTTCTCCCCCTCCTTTTATAAGATAAAGATCAGTATTGCCTTACAGTGCAGATTTCAGCACTGGCAGTTGTTATCAGGCTGAGTATGTGGGCATGCACTTTATAAAGCCTCGTTGCCCTATGAAAGCAGCAGCAAAGGCTGCTTGGTCCAATGACCCATAGCTTACATTGGTGTTGGAGTAGTGACTGTAGAGTGTCTGCAGCTCTTCACTGAGGCAGATTTTGTGGGTGAGTGGGGCATGAAGTTCATTCCTACCCCCACCTGACTTGTCTACAGACGGAACAATTGTCAGGAAATCATGACCCTATGGGAAGAGAATATCCATCTATTTCCCTATGGAAGCTGTTTTTTCTCGTCTGTAGTTGATGTAGTTCCTCCACAACTTCCCCCTCCACTTCTCCACATTACTGAAAGTCATTCTTGTCAGGCAGAGCAAAGGTTTGGCCTGCCAGCAAATACATGTGGATCAGGTTTTGGGAGGTGTGATACTGTTGTGGTTTTTATAATTTTGTTGCTGTCGTTTTCAGAAAAGCCTCTTGTTTGAAAAGGAGGACTGTGAACTATTCAGTGTTTCCCAATGGTTTTATTTGTTGTCTGAAAAGAAATATCTGATCCTTGTTTTTCTTTATGTATGTGAATTTTGTCCAGTACATGCATTTAATTAGAGACTACAGTTGTTGTTACAAGTAGTACTTCACTTTGAGTTCTGATTATCTTTTGCTGGATTGTTCTTTCTTCCCAAGGAAGTGTAGGCAAGCAGACCCACCAACTAGGTTTGGACTTGCAGCTGGGTAGGTCCAGGAGCAGCATTCACAGCCATGGCTTAGGCATACTTCAGTGGGGGTTGTGAAGGCAGATTTATGCAGTGTGGGTAATGGGCTTGGTTTCTGCTAGATGAAAAGGAAGAGGAGGATGCATGAAAATCTGTCAGTTTAGCACACCTTTTCAGAAAGGGAGTACTAGATTGCTCCCTTCCTTGTTGAGAAATGAGGGAGAAGATGACCATGCCCATCCACTGCACCCTAGTGAGTTCAGAGCATGCTTAAGAGGAACACCAATTTCATGCTTCAGTTGGTGTAATTTTGAGGCCAGAAGAGTGTCAGGCTCTGAGAGTGTGATGTGATTCTCTCCTGTTGAAACTGTCTCCAAGTGCAGGCAAGATGAGAAGTGGAGTTTCTGGGCCTGGGCAGTGAAAGTAAGAGAGTGTAGAAGGGCTGTTTCAAGTACTCTACCTCTCTTAGGAGAGCAGCGTGTGCGTTACCCATCGCTGCCTTCCTGAATGTGTGAGTCAACAGGGCTGGTATTGCATTGCTTTATTTTGACATCTCTGATAGGTGTTCCACAGAAGACCATCTCAACTTATGTTCAAAGACCTGGTTGTGAGGGCTTTTGTGGGTAGAGTGTGACAAATGCAGAAACACTGGATCACTCACTACAGTTATGATGTTCCGGTATTCCTTGTATAGCTCATGCTAATTCTCTCTGTTTCTAAACAGAACATTTTCCTCACTACATCTTTGATCATATGCTACATATCAAATATCTTAATTCCCACTTGCTTTATATTGGAGGGCTGAAGTCATCATGGTCTTTGATAAACAAATGACTACCCCAATGCAATGTAATTTCAGCATTAAGTTTTACAGGAAATCTTATAAAAATGGTCAGCTTAAGGAAAGCAGTAGATAAATTGTATCTACTTTAAGCTCTGAGGGGAATTTTCCACTTGGTTTAGGCAAAAGTATTTTCTTTCATCTGTGTAAGGGAGCGATTCATAAAATCAACATTTCTGTGTCTCATGTGTGCTTGCAGTGCTTGATCTTCCTCCTGCCTCTGTTTAACTTCCTGCTAGCTCATACTCCTTTTAGTCTTTGCATGAAGACTTTGGGCCTCTTCCACAGCACATTGTTTAATCAGCCCTTGTTTGTACTGGAACATGATGGATGTTGTTGAGTTAGGTCAGCACAGTCGAGATGTGCAGCGTGCACAAGGATTTTGTGGCAGCAGAGTGTATCAGTTTACCTGGCACTTGGTGAAAGCTCAAGTTTCCTGGACATGCTGGCAGACTTCTTGGTGGTTTTTCCTGAAACACGAATTGCTGCAGAGGATTCTTGTGAGCTGAGTGAAAATCATGAGTAGATAAAGATACTGTTTGTTAAAGAGTCTCACCTGACAGGTTTATCTAATGTTGGCTTTGTCCCCTTTTCCTGGGAGCATTTAGTATACCATTATTTTTTTTCCCCGACTTGCTTTTGAATTATAGTTAAGGTCTCCGTGTTTTTGCCTCAAATCTCAAATAAAATGCAATTAATGGCTTTCAAAAGGCTTTTAAAAATTATTTTTTCTTTATTTGATGTGGGCTTTTTTGGACAGTTCTTGTCTAACAGCTACATGCAGTAAAACACTATGAAAAGCCGACACAGATCATCATTGCCTAACTTAGACATTTAGCAATTAAATTGTCTCCATTTTGAAGTACATATAAATGATGCTTTCTGTGTTGAAACTGGGATTAGGAAATTTGTGCTGTGTTTTGAGGTAATTGAATGGCGTGTCTAAAAAACAGTAAATGTCAGTAATTGTCAGTATCACAATTGTTCCAGTTAAAAGGAAATAAATAAGCCCAAGTTCTGAAGGTGTCAAATCCTCTAATTTTCATCTGTTGAGTTTTAAGATGTGCATTTATAGATTCAGTTCAAAGGAGCCAGGAGGAATGCTTCCAAGTGCAGTTCCATATTGGATAGATCAAATTATAGTCCTTCCCTTTATTTATTATTATACTCATGTATACATGAATGATGTTGTACATATTTGCAAGAAAGTTTAAGGGGAGAGAGCACCTACTCTACTCTGAACCTCATTTAATTTTAGATGGGAAGAAATGGCACAGAACTCGTCTGTATGATTTATTGGGAGGTATACATCTGCATTCATTGTATAATGATTTTCTTCTTTATTGATTTTTTTTTTTTAACTTAGATGAAATCTAGACAGGTGCTTTTTCTAGATTGGTGCCATTTTAATTAGTTGAACAGTCTTGAGAGAACGTCATGTGTTATACAGTTCACTTTTTCAAAAGTTTCCCCTCATTATATAGCCAGTAGAATTGAGCATTTAAATAGAATTACAGGCATCTGATGTAAAGCATGTTAAGGATTTAATTTTATGTTTATGCCTTCTGAAACTTTTTCTTTTTAACCAGATACCTAATACTGTGTGTGTAAAGCTTCCTTCTGTCATAGGTTGAGATCCTGGAGGAAAGGCCGCTGCTCTGGGGATAAATATAGATGGAAAGAGGCTGGAAAGAGTGTGGCCAGCAGGTTGAGGAACGTGATCCTTCCCCTCTACTTGGCCCTAGCGAGGCCACACCTGAAGTGCTGTGTCCAGTTCTGGGCTCCTCAGTGCAAGAGAGAGAAGGAGCTACTGCAGAGGGTCTAGCACTGGGCAACAAAGATGATTGTGGGACTGGGGCATCTCTCGTATGAGGAGAGATTGAGGCAGCTGGGCTGTTTAGTCGGGAGAAGACTGAGAGGGGATTGCATGAATGTGCATAAATAAAAGGCCGGTGTCAAGAGGATGGTGCCAGACCCTTCTCAGTGCTGCCCAGGATGAGGAGGAATGGACATAAACTAAACCACAGTAAGTTTTACCTCAACCTGAGGAAGCACTTCTTCACACTGAGGGTGGCAGAGCACGGGGACAGGCTATCTCTGCAGACATTCCAACCCCGCCGTGTTCCCGTAAGTGACCCTGCTTTGGCCTGGGGCTCGAGTGGATNGGCCCGCGGCTGTCCCGCCGCCTCGCCGCTGCCGGGCTCGGTGCGGAAAGCCGCCCTGCTCGCCCTCACCTGCTCGGTACGTCGCGGTGTCCTCTGCAGGCTGCGCTCCGCCCTCCCGCGTCCCGCACCAGGGGAGGGGGACCAGGCCTTGGGGCAAGCCTCGGGAGCACCTCCCACCCGCTGCAGCGCGTGTGCCGGCACGGACGGCAGTGCTCCGACTGAATTAACTGGTTCTTCGGGAAAAAAAACCAACAAAAAAATCCCACAAAAACCCAACCAAAAAAAAACCAAAAAAAAACCAAAACAAAAAAAAAACCCAAAAAAAACTAAAAAATCCAAAATCAACAACAACAATAAAAAATACGCTCGCTCTGAAATCATTTTCCCGGTGGAAAATGAGGAAAGCTATGTATGCACTCTGTCTAGAATGAGCCCCTTTACACTCATAAAGGCTTTAGGGGTATTCTGGGGCTTCTGCCCATGTTTGTACTACTTTCCCAGCACCAGTTATAAAGTATTTCATTAAAAGCCAATGTCTCTACATCAGAACGAGTTGGTGGCATTGGTGAGCTTAGTTTTATTTTGCTTTGTTTTTCCCCCTCAAATCTTGTTGAGCTGTCGGAAAGCCTTGCCTTCTTTCCTTGCTGCTGAAAAGAAAATGTCAAGCAAAGTATGTGATATTGAATCATACATGGCGCTCAATGTACTCTGACAAGTCGTGGTAGTAAATTGAAAGTTCTAGATGGGAGAACCAAAAAACAGCAATGACTTGAGAAAACCCAGTACAGAGATGTAGTTTAAGTCAAAGAAATTCTGAAAAAGAGGCCATAAGATTATCCATCTTCTCTCCTATAATAGATGCTTCTGAAATCTGCTTATTGAAAGAAATAAATTTTAATTTAGGGATTCTAGCACTTGCAAAGTATATGTATGACAGAGCTGAAACCAGGTGAGGAACTGCACATTGTCTGATGGTCTTGGAAGATATTCTGAACTGTGGAAACGAAGGTTTCTTAAAATTCCGGTCAATCCTTGGAAAATCTGTAGTTTTGTAAGTTTAAATTATTTTGATGGTTAGAAATGTCTGCTTCCTTTGAACTCTTCTTTTCAGCTTAATTTAAAAATATACAGAAATCATGGGGAGGAGAATCAGCTTCTCTATGGCGAGATTAGATACAGGCATTTATAACAGGTCCACATCTGTGACCAAAGGTTCTGCAAGATGTGATTTATAGCTTGGAGGTGTTTTCCTCCTGGTCCTTACCACCCACCCCCCCATCTCCCAAAAAAAAGTTGGTGAGTGCAGTAGAACCCATGTCACTGTGGCAGCCACATGCAGTTTGCACACACAGCTGAGGATGGCCCTCTGGGACAGTACCTCAGCACTGTGTTCATGGCACAAATGGGATGTATGTGCATTGGCCAGCGAGGACTGGCTCAGGACAGTGCCCAAGTGCTGCTGAGCATCCCTGCTGCTGCCCCAGGTCACCTCCCTCCCCTGAAATTGGTAGGAGATAAAGCATGGGACAGGAACCTCCTCCCACCTCTGCAGATTTTCAATCAAATTGCACCTGTCATGGTTTGTATTTATTGTAGTGTTTTTCTTCAGATAAATTTAACTCTAAAATAAAGCTCCAAGTTTCATACCCCAGGGCATGAACAATTTGAGCTGTTTGTTGTTTGGTGCAGATATGAAAATGGCTGAAGTATAGACCTGTGTGTATGCACTCACACACAGAGGCAAACATATTCATAATAAAAACCACATAAAAGTAGGCAGGGTTTAGCTGGAAAAGGTCTGCCAGTATGTGCAATAGTGATGTTAAATGATGCTCCCTGTTTGAATCCAATATTTAAAGGACAGACCAGTTTGAAATGGGATTTGGTACTGGACACAGGAGAGAAGGGTAATTTGTAGTATGTTATTACCTGAAGCTAAGCTACAGACAGCAGAATTAATTCATTGGCATACACTTCAGTGTTTGTTTAAAATGTATGGATGAAAGTAGCTCATTTACTTATTTGCTCTATGTTCTGCAAGCTTTCTTGGGGCATTGTATGTGTATTTATGTATATGTGTGTGTGTGTGTATTTATGTTTTTGGTTTTTTTCTTTCCAGGACTGTATTGGCTGTTGATGTAAAGTATAATTTGTGTTCTGCACTTCTGTTAAGCAGAAGGACTCTTTTAATATATGATATTTCTTGCACTCAGAATCAGTTTAGCATCCACTCATTCCCTGTGTTTCTGAAGGGTAGCCTTGTGGCACGAGTGCATCTTGCTGTTGTTCTTAAGGTGTATACCCCACAATCCTAGCATTCCTCTAGGGAAGTAGGTAGTTATTCATGTTGTAGCTGAGTCTCATTAGTTATCTGCTGTCTATATAAAGCACTCTCCAATTATACCACCAGGTACCTGTTGTTAAGCTTCATTTATCTTTGCCTTCATTGTGCTTTTGCCATAGCAAATTCTCTTGCATCTGTGAGACTTGCTGTTTATTCCTTAGTACCTGATGTTTTACATTCTCTTAACCTGATTTTTCCCAAACATCTTTATGTCCTCAACTTTCTGTTCTTCTCCTAGG
The DNA here is from genome assembly GCA_013400575.1 of Peucedramus taeniatus. NCBI lineage: Eukaryota > Metazoa > Chordata > Aves > Passeriformes > Fringillidae > Peucedramus > Peucedramus taeniatus. The sequence goes on from WBNO01018790.1 coordinate 100,810, forward strand.
TTATGTGGGCATAGCTGCAAGAAAAGGCAAGCAGTGGGACATACAGTTTAACAAAGACTCTATTGTAATTTTGTTTTTTACAGGAGACTTTGTTTTCTCAAGCATTAATTGTAATGCTGTCTTTATAAATCTTGTTCTCTTCTCCCACAGGATTTGCAAATCGAGCGAGAGAGGACCGTGTATAACATTTCTGGCGGCTGCACGGCCCTGGTGGTGGTGTATTTATTGGGGAAGCTTTATGTGGCAAACGCTGGTGATAGCAGGTAAGTGTGTTGTCTCCCCATCTAATCCTTCACCCCAAACTCCCCAGGCCTGGTGCTACTGAGTTCCTTAAATGCAGACAGCATCACAAGAAGATTCTGTTTTTTGGCTGGACACTTAGCACTTCTCACAGAGATGAATGCAATTGCCAGGGATAGCATTCCAGTATCTTGAGCAGTGGTTGCAGTCAGGGAAACTGACAGCACTTCTGATTCTGTAGCAGTTTCTGAATGACTTGATGTTTGCAGAGAAGGTGCTAAGAAACCATTGCAACAGAAGCGGTGTTTGGTGTGTAGTAGAATTGTGTGTTGAACACTGACTGTATCCAGAAGAGCTGGTAGGGCTACAGTTGTTCTGTAGGAAGTCCTGTGACTCCTGTTGCCAGGCCTAGTCTTGATAGGCCATTTGGCTTCCAGATTTTCATGTAATTGAAGGTGGCTATCAGTACACAAATAGCTGCTACTCTTGCCTTGGAGGAGAGGGAGACAGGCTATCACAATATAGGTTTTTCACCTTGTCCTGTTCTAGCTTAAGTACTTGTCCAATTCTCAGAACTGAATGATGTTGCTCAGGAGCTGTTGCTTTGTTTTATTTTGAAGATGGGTTCTTGAAGACTCATGATAAGAAGCATTTTCTTTGTCTTTGGATGTTGCTAAAGATAGGAGCATACTGGAAATCTCTCACTTGCATTCTTTTCCCCTTTTTAACTCTGCCCTTACTACCATTGGAGGGAGATAAGGAGGCTCTTGCAAGACTTCAGACTTCACATGTTTCTTTTTGGCAGTGCACTGCATAAACAGGGCAGGGAGAAGAGTTCACATGCGATATGAGCTGCTCTTATATTCTGTTCATTAATAGCTGAGTAATTAACATCTGCAAAGGTATTGAACCATGTTGTCTTGTTGCCAAAAGAGGCTACCTGGAACAGAGGCTAGACAGTGTTAAAGGAATAAAGTAGGCATTTATTAAAATGCCTTTAAAGGATACACCCTGGGCAGTACAAGAGCCTGGCTGTGGCTCCACCCAAGATGCACCCAAGATGAATGACCAGTCACAAGTTTTCACACTTTTATAAGTTTTTGTCTGTTTACATATTGGGGTTAATTGCCCAGTTACAGCTTCAGGTTATGAAGTCCCATCCTCCCAGATTTTTCTCCTCAATTCACTGTTGTTTACACTTTTTGGGCCTGAAACTGTAATGGTGTCCTTGTTTCTCAGGCTGGAAAAAGATTGCTTTGTCTAACTAAACTATGAAGAGAACTTGCTAACACTTTATATGAAGTTCAGAGTCACACACTAATGCAATACAGAATCTGAAAAATATGAAAGCTAAAACTTAAGGCATCAGTCTTTAGGTGAAGACTGCTAATGTTTGTGTTTAACGTTAGTGCATAGCCAGTTTATGTTTGTAGTGTGTACATCCACATACTTAGAGAGACAACACTCAAATGCTAAGGGTTTTGTAGTTTAAATCTAAGATTTTTATTGCCTCTTACTGCTTTACACTGTGTAGGAAGTTAGATAAATCCTTTGTGCATAAGATTCCTGTTCTTTTCATGTTTGTGTTTGTTTTTAAGATGCTAAATTTGCTGTATGTGTTGCAAGTTGTTCACCTAGTTTCTATTGATAAGTGACATAATCTCCTTCTTGTATGAAATGTCAAGTGAGTCCTCTCATGGTAGCTGCAAACATGTTTGAGGTGATCACCTATCTGGTCAACAAAACTACTAGCTGAACTACATTCTATCTCTTCTGCCATTAAATTAGAAATAATCATGTTTTCTTGTGCTATTGCACTTGAAGTACAGTCGAGCCTTTTTCTTTGAGTCGGCTAATTTGCTTTATTTTTCTCTTAAAAGTGTACTGTGTAAAACTGGCCATGCAGGACTTATTTCTGAGTAGTCAAGATCTTTTTTCTTATATGACTAGAACTGGCTGCTTCCAGTTCCCTCAGGATTCCTTCTGTGCTCCCTGAGAGCAGCCTCAGCTCCACTGCAGCCTCTGATATCCAAGAGCAAGACACTCCTTTTGGCGGTGATCTGGAGTTGGTGCCAGAGTATTGGTGTAACTGTAGTTGAACATACTAAGTCTTCAAGAAGTTTTGCATGTTCATTAAGTCCACCCAGAACATTTCTTCAGAGAAAGAGGGAGGGCAGGAAACAGAAAAGAAACCATCAGCAAGACTGGGTGTTGTTTGAATCAGGATTCAAATTCTCATTCCTAACATCTTGTTGGTAATAAAGCCCCTCCAGGTTCAAAATAGTTTGGTTTTGTGCTTCCCAAATGGACCTCACAGAAAGTCTCTCATAAACTGAGGAGAATTTTCCCAAAATCTTTAATTTTCAGAGAAGTCCATTCCTAGACTTTCCTAGCTCAAAAGAAATGTTAAAGCTTTAAGGTGTACATCAGTTGGTCTGGATCTCTATCCCACCAAATCCCCTCTTTCCCATTTACAGGGAAAAAAAAAAGCTGTTGCAAAACATCTGAGTTGCTGTTGTGGCAAAAATTTTAGGACTAGACAAGCCACTCTGAGGTTGTCTGCCCCCTGCTAGGGTGCACAGTGCATTCCTGTATTTTGAAGTGCTCAGTTATGTAGTCAAGAAATTTTACTGTTAGTTGGGAAAAATACGTTTCTTTTTGCTCTCATGCCTTGTGTAGTCAACTTTGTGGTTTGTACTGATAAAAGGGAGGGCAGTGATAAATACAATAAGGAAACTACTTCAAGAAATGGTTATCTGCTCTCGAGAAGGGTGGGTTTGTTTTTTCACTCAAACAGGAGACTTCTTGTTGCTGTTGGAACTAGATGACGAAACCCTTAGTTCTTAGTTTCTTTGAGTTCATCTACTCATTTGTGCCTTTCCCCTCTCCTCATTCTCCTTCCCTCTCTCCTACCCCACTGGAAAAAGCCTGCAAATAAATCAAGTTTCCCACAGATAGGAATCTGTGAGAGAATGTTTTGTGTGGGAAATAAATATTTTGGGTTCATGCAAACCTGAGTTATACTGCCTCTCCCCAGGAGAAGGTTAGGTTTTATAATTTCAGGGAACTTCAAAACAGCAGAAGCTTTTAAAGTGGGCTTTTGAACAGCTTCTGCTGTCAAAGGACCAAGGTATGTGCAACAAACTGTTACTATCACAATGAGACTAAGGAAACGTTAAGTGTGAGACTTGAATAATAATGTACTGTGTGGTGCCTGCTATACCTCAGACTTATGTCTGTGGCATTCAGTTTATCCACCAAAGCTTCTCAAATCTAATCATTTCATGCCACGTACCCTGGCAGTGTTGTATAGCAGCTGTCCTTTTGTAGTTGATGTGTAATTACATCATGAAAAGACTTTAATTACCATATTACTAAATTACCAGCCAGCAATCCTTTCAGGTTCAGCCCTAGCTCACTTCTGTATGGACTATTAGGCTTCTCCAAGCTGAACACTTTTGGTTGGTGTAAAAGGGAGGAAAAATTGTGCTAATTGTAGGTTTTGTTATGAACTATTATTGAGCTTGATGTTATGGCATCACTAATGTCAATGATATAATTAAACTTCTGCTAACGATGCAATCACAGTTCTGTAATAATTATATGTTAACTGCACATGATACCAGAACCCTACTAAAAATGAGGTGATGCATTCAGAGCCTGTTAAAAACAACTTGGAAGGAACTGCTTTCATTCTCTAATGGCTTGTCTGATCATTCTTGGATTCTGCCATAAATATACCTACTTGTACAGTCAAAATTCATATCTGAATATCAGCCAAAGCTTTTTCTAATGTTTCTTTCTCTCGCTCTCTCTCTCTTCTTTTCAGTGATTAGCATTGTCCATGCAAGGTTATCTGATTAGGGACTGACAGTGCTATATTCACCTATCCAATATATAGTGCTTTTTTTGGTGAGCATTGGGGGGCTGTGTTTTGCTTACCAGCATGACATGTTTGCTATGAAAACTAGGCCATTGGAATAGCTGCTTTTTATTTCATTTCTTTCTTTAAATATGGAATAGTAAATCTTCTCTGGTCATTGTTTTAGTGTTGTTCAATTCTATATTGCTAAAGTGACTTTTACTTCTAAACTACCATAACACACCTTGTTAATCTCAGTTCTTTTTAGCTTTATGCTCTTTATTAGGATGTTTTTTATAGCTACTGATGAATCACTTGTAAAAGAGGGACTTAATGTTTTTTACTGATTACTGCCCAATTATTGTATAGCCTCATGCAGCATAACATTTGTCCAGTATCACTACAATGACTGTAATGCAATATGGTCATATTAACCCTGTTTGGCACAAACATTGTTCTGGCTTTTGTGTTCTCTGGAGCTGCTCATAAACTGCAGGCACTTCTATTTTGTGCTGTGCTTGGAGCCACGTAGGGAAGCTGCGCCTTTATCATTATACAGGAAGCAGAACATTGCAGGTTGATTTGACTTTTCCATACACCCTGAAACCCTCACTAAATCTGCAAATGGGTTCTTTGGCTTTTCTTGATTTATTGGCAGAACATGGCGTGAAAGCAGAGAGCCTGATGTTTCAAAGGCTTCACAGACTTGCAGGGTCACTGAATTTTTTGCTTTGCTTCATCAGCTCTTTTCTATCATCTTTTTGCCTCCTTGCTTTTGCTCCCCAGTACGTATGTTTTCAGGGCATATTCACACTCTACTTGAGCATACCTCCTCATGTCCAGAATAGATTTTCTCCTCCTTTTTGCAAGTGTAAAATTAATACTAAAGCATTTTGGCTTCTTAAATGGTAGTAGCTCATTTAGTTAATATTTTTGTGATGGTTTTGTGTGGGTGCAGGTGAAGTAACTTCATTGGTACTTCAAGAGACCAGATGTGGGAGAGTGTGTTCATAACAGAGTCTTCTCCCACTGTAATAAAACAGTGAATTAAAAATTGAATTTGTCTACCATTTTAATTCTTTCTGGATTTGCTGCTTGTGTTGAAGTTTACTACATTTATGCTTCCTCTTCTTTGTCATGGTGCTTGTCAGCTGCTTCCCTCATGGTTAGTTCTTATTATAGGAAGTCAGATTTGGGGCTTAATTTGCTTTTATGAAGTAAATGAGAGCTGCATGGAAACAGCCATGTATCTGCTGAATGGCAGTGTAGATTAAATAGAATTTCTGAGAAGTCAGAATTGATGATTCTGAGCCATTTTTGTGGTTCATGGTATCTGACCTCTTCCTCGAGGCAGTGCAGCAGGGTCATTTTTGCCAGAAGTGCTAACACTGTTGGGATGGAAGCTAAAATGTGTTCTAATGTATTGCTATTTTAGAATTAGTTTACTTTAGTCTTTGGTTTAATGTCTAGGAAGCTTTAATTTTCTGTTTTTAGTAACTACTCATCTTCTAATCTAAATGGTGTGTGTTTTCCCTGTTTTCTGTGAGTAGTCTGCCTAAGCCTTCTCTGTCTCCTTACATCTGTGTCTGCATAAACAACAATAACTGTGCTTCATACTAGAGACTTAGAGGTCTCTAGAGGAAAGACTTAGTTACTAAGCTTCTCCAGTCTGCAGTATTTGGAAAAGCACTCTTTTTCCTGTCTTCTCCCAAAGATGGGGCAAAGAAAGTTGCAAAACTGAACAACACACTGGGGCTATGCAATCAATAGGGCTTTCTCTTCATTCTCTGAAGTTCTCATTCCTCCAGATCCTCTGAAGATGCCTCCCCAGAGGCAAGAGCAACACTTGCGGATTGTAGTTTGGCCAATCTATGGTACATCCCCTCTTTAGGTTATTATTAATTCTCTGACAAAATCACTTGAAAATAAAAAAGTTTGATCATTTCAGGGCAACAGATAACCTAAGTCTGGTTTGCTCACAGGTCTGTGTAGTGAGGAGAGACTGAATTCAAAGCAAGGCAAGTCTCTGCCATGTACATTCTCCTTCCCTGCAGTTTGGTAGGTGGAGAGGTCTGATCCTGACTAGCCCAAAATGTTGGAAAAGGTTAGCCATGTTCAGGAGACATGGCCATGTCCTCTCTCTCTGTTCCTCCTATCTCTTTTCCTTAGAAGCATGATCTGCAGGCCTGCAGGAAGCCCTTCTCCGCTTTTCCTGCCTGGTTTCCTTCCAGGGAGAAGCAGGAGCACAAGATTCATTGGAATAACAGCAACCTCAGATACTGCAAGATTTTGTGCTGGGTAAAGCTTTTGAAGGCACTTCAAGAAACACTTAAGGTGAGGTGTGAAGAGAAGGTGTTGGATCAGAAAGAAGTCATTTCACTCAAAGGGCAGTGCTGTGGAAGAGCATTTTCTAGTTATCCAGTGAATGACAAGTTCCAGGTTACTGGCATGTCGTATCCAGCACTGACTTGGCAGAAATTATTAATCGGGTAGTAAATGTTTGCAGGCTTTGAAGACAAAACAAAGGTCCTATTTCTTTTCCAAACTCTTGTTTTTCCTGGGAGAGCATATGCCTTAGCAATACCTTTGGCAATTAGCAGGTATTGAAGCCATTGTAAACATTTTCAGTGAGAGGTACATTGAGTTAAATCTTTGGTCCTAATCACACGGACATTATATTATGGTCCAGATAATGAGCAAGGAGAAGAATTTTGGCTATTTGAGTAGTACCAGTAAACTGTAAAGCCACAGTTCATTGGTATTGCTTTCCAGGAATAAAGAATTTTATTAACATTAATTCTCCTGGGTTTTCAGCCTTTAAAAAACAAAGAAAGCAAAAATCTCCAACAAACTCCAAGCAAACTGTCTTTTAAATCTGTGCCTTGTGCCTTTTGTAGCTGACCACAGAGACATGCAAGTTCTTCAGTGCAGTGTTGCAGGGCCAGGGCCAAGGCATGGAAAGCAGCCTGGGAACCTTGGTTCTCCAGCTTCCATCTGTATTGTGGGAGGAGGGGCAGAGGGAGCACCCGAGGCTTGCTTGGTGAATGTTTCAAAAAACATTCAACCACCTGCTATGTCCTTACTATGTTGAAAAGCTTTTCAAGTCACCTGAATTCAGCCAACTGAAGGCAGCCCAGGCTATTCAGTCTCAGCAGCAGCTATGCAGTGCTGCTTGAGCCCTGCTCCTGGGACTTTTAGTGATGGCTCTGATCACTTCTGTGTGGGTGAATGAAGCAGGGCTTGGGTAAAAATTCACCCATGAAGAGTGAGCAGAGAGAGTGAATTGCAATCTTTGCTTTTGCATCCTGGTCCAGCTTGTTCCAGTATCCTGCAACTGGTACTGAGGTAAGCAGAAAAGCTGAGATCAAAGCAGATATGACTTCAGGTGCTAAAGTCATTCTTTTTGTCAATGGTAAGACAGTGAAGAGCAGAGAGATAAGAAATCCTTGCTACTTCCGTCTTACATGGACAGCCATATCCCAGCCATTTTACTGGCAAAATAAACACTGACTTGCACAGCAATGCCTTCATCCACTAAGCCCAGGTTTTGTTGCCATAGTAACTTGTCTTGGAGATGAATGTGATATCCTGGACAGCAGGGAAAAAGACTTTGATTCCACAGATACCAGTCCTGAGGCTCAGAGCTGGCCACAGAGATGTGACTGCATTTCTTTGTTCATTTCCCTGGCATGGCCTGAGTAATTGGTGGCATGTTGTTCAGCCGTGATACAGAAACATGGTGGTCTGTCATCAGCGCAGCCTTGTACTTAGCTGTGTTCAGGTGAAGAATGCACTGAAATCATCGGGACAAAATGAATCCTAAGAGGGCAGTAAGTCTCCAGCCTAAGGGTATTGGAGCCTGCGGTATGCAGTTTTTGTGTGCTAGTAGTGTCACTATAAACTGGTTTTTAATAGCTTTCTGACTGCCAGCTGAAGCCCTTTCTGAAAGATTGATGTGTTGAGATGTAAACTACCAGGAAAGTAATTAATTACACAGCATTTTAGTTTAGTTCATTCACATTTGGGTTAGTACTACTGGAGCTGGAGTAGACATGGCTAGAAGTGTGTAGATAAACTTATAAAGTCACTACTGGTTCAATAGCAAAAGCTGCTTTCCTGATTAATTGAACAAGGCTATTAAACTGGCTATCTGCATACAGATAGCCAGTGCCATCACATTAGAGGGAGGGTGGGCATAACAAAAAATATATATAATTAACTCTAAAATAAAAACAGTTAATAAAGCAAGCTGCTAATAATAGCTCCATACTTAGATTTCATCAGCCAAGCAACACACTTGAGGACCTAAACGAGAGCACGGAATTCACTCTCAGTAGAGTCTCATGGGAGTGGAGCTGCAGCCAACTGAAGAGGCACTGACAACTAGAAGCATACCACTCCAGGGGTCAAAAATGATGGGGCAACGTGTCTTCTCCAAGCTATCTCCTTTGTGGACAGCCTGCAAGCTCAGCAGTACATTTAATTTTTAAACTGTAAAGTAGTGATGCAGAAACAACTGAAGTAATTTAGTTCCATTGCTGGTGACAGCCAGGTACTTCTCGTTGTTAGATGCAATATATAGGGCAGACTGTCAGCGATAGAAAATCCTTTTAACTGCTGCTTACTAAATTGTTGTGAGTACATGAGATGGAATACCAGATCAGTTCTAAAAATTCTGATTTCTGTTATTTTTGGTGGCAGTAAGGAAAATCCTGACTGGCTCAGGTGCTATTGAACATGAGAAGTAAGCCCTTCCATGGAAATTGATATTATTCTGCTTACAGAAACAGTTTCTATTTGCCTATTTGTGATGCTGTATTAAAAATAATGCAATTAATTCAGTAAAATCAGGCCACCAGAATAACGGCTTTAGAGTATTTCAGCAGCCTCATTGTGCCCAAAGGCCTTCTCCAAAGGAATCACTAAGTAAGCACTAGAAATATAAATATGAATGAGTCAGGTAATTGGAAACAACATAAAGCTCTACATGTGTGTGCACAGGAACAGCTCATGTGCTTGCAAGTGCCTCTGAAAGACAACTTTCAGGGGGGTTTGCAGGGACTGGATTACATAATTTCTTTCTCTGTTTCTTTTCGAAGGCAGAAGGAGGTTCTCATTTTGCCACAGGAGACATATAGCATGCTTGACTCCATGCTGTGGCATGAGTGAAGAAAGGACCTTGAATGAAATTCTTGGGAATGCCCAGTCAGTATCCTGGTGGAGCAAGAGCTTTGCTTGGTAGTTGTGCTGCTGAGATGCTAACCCTTGGAGCAGCTGGGGTGGCTGGCAGTCTGCAAAAAGCCTTAGCAGAAGTTTGGGAGTGATCTTCATTGTTCTGGCAGGAAATGCCAGAGCACGCTCCTGTAGGAAATTACTTTTGCAATACTTCAACGAGGCAAGTTCTCACACCTTTTATTGGCTTGAGGGAGATGAAGTTCCCCCAGGTGATGAATGAAAGTGTCTGAGCAGCCTGCTATAACCCACAATGTAACATGAAACTACGTTGTCACAGGAAGAGCCACAAGCAGGGAGAGTCCTGCTTAAGGTTGGCTTTGTTTGGCTGAAAGAAAAATGATCCAGTGTTTCTATCCTATCACGACATTTCTGTGAACAGGCTCATTTTTGTGCTGAAAAATATGAAGAAATCAGGGTGGCACAACTGTTGAGTGGCAGTAAGTAGAAAATGAGGACAGAGACCATTTTCACTGGCTCTACTCCTTCCCTGTTTTGTTGCTTGTTTCCTTCTTGACAGCGATGCCAAGTAAGAGCTGGGACATTATCTTAGGTATTATGGGTGGGAGGCAGAGAGGGTGTTTTTTCCATTGGTATTGCTGAGGGTTGCTGCTTCCACCTGAGTGTTATGGTGATGGATATGTCATCACTGGAACCTGTTTTATTGCCACCTAAATGTTATGTAATAGTTTGTTCCACTGTCCCCAGCCTGCCTTAATTCATAAAATTAAGGAAATCATTTAAAGGCTTTGCACTATAGTTCCACATTGTTAGTGAATACATGGGATGGAATATGAGATCAGTTCCATAGGTATTGCCAGTACAGTGAGGTGTTTGTACACCTGGTTTCTAAAGAAACGTTGAGAAATGGGTCTGGGCAGGACTGAGTGAGAGTAATTCAGTTTGAAGAAGTAAAACCAAGGTGCTAGTGCTGAATCTATTAAAATTCATCAGTAATCATAGTGGCAGTAAGTGCCAGTACTTCATTTACAGAAGAGAAAAACATTTCTTATTTTAATTGTTTTATAGTCATCATCTTTAACTTCTTAGCAATTAAGAAAAGGTAAAGAAATAAAAAAAAGCATAACTAGTTTGAAACTTAGCAGCTATTAGCATTGATCTTCCCCGGATAGTTTAAATATATGCATTTAGTTACCAAAATAAACAAGTACCCATATAGACTGATTCCATAGTTCTAGGATTTACTTTCTTTTTTTCCACAGCTATCTTGTGACACACCTAATTAAAATCTACTGCTTAGTTCCCCTTTGAATATAATAAAACCCTGCCTTATTCTTTCTGTCAGTTTAATCCCTCTTTCTTTTTCATTGACACATTTCTAATACCTTTGCAGACAGGCCAGACACTTCTGCTTCATCTGTACTGAATCCACATACTTAACACCTTTTGACAAAATGGATGCAGCCTCCCTGTGGCTTGGAATTGATATACACTGTCAAAAAGGGTTTTCTGAATGGTCTTTCTCTGTCACCTTTACCAGATTTTTATCCTGTGTTGTAGAAATGTGCGGTTTAATGTTGCGTTTCAAATCATTTTTGCCTGAAAAAGTGTGTAATGGAATCAGGGTGTCCCCTGAATACTCCTAACAGTTGGAGATGTCTCTTTGTTTTGAACAGCTGAATCCCAATAGACCTGTGACAGCAGTGGAATTACACTCTTGACCTTGTTCACTAAAGTGTTGCTTTCTCTGTATGATTAAATGAGAGTAACCAACAGGAGCTTCCTCTAAAATGTATGAGTTTCATCTATTTGTTTCTCATAAGAAGCACAGAAAGGACGCTGTGCAATTTTCAGCTGATTGTGTTTTCCACAAAAGAAAAAACAAATAAACAAAGCCAAAGCCCTGCTTGATTCACGGAGAGGTGGTAGTTGTTAGCCATATTAAAAATGCAAAAGCAGTTGATATAGCAGTATTTTCCTTAAGCCAGTGTTGTTGCTACATCCTGAGCATCACAGCAGCAGTACAGCACAGTGGCAGATTTTTATCCTGTTGTTGCTTCAATCTCCATGTATTTTAAATTGAATGTATACTAAGGCATCAAATACAATTTCTACGTATTGAATCTGAATATAGAAAATAACCATATACTTGATGTTCTTTGTGAATTTGGGTGATTGTTATGGACTACACAGTCATGTCAATCCAAAAGATAAATACGCTATTTTCTGCAGATGCACATGCAGCCTTTTAAGCTCCTGGTGTTTCTTTTCATTTGCCTGTGACTGAGCAGACGTAGCCAGCTGTAGGATTTGTCATGACTGCCAGTCCTGCCTTGTGCATTGAGCCACTGGCACATCTCTTGCTCTCCATTTACTTGTTCACAGTGTGGCTTCTCTCTGGAGCAGAAGAACTCGAGAGGCCAGAAGAGATGCAAAATCAGATTCTTGTTTCTTCCATTTTAGGCTACTTCAGCTGTGTTTTGTGACAATATTTTGTCTCCAAAATATTCCTGTTTACTGTGAATATCCCAGCTCTGGAATAGTGAATATACTTTCATTGTCATGCAAAGCATGTGAAATGCAATGGCAGGTACAATCCTGTAGTTCCTGTGGGTGGGAAGTTAGGGTTCAAAAGAGAGGAAAGGTTTCAGGGAAATCTAGTTTGTTTTTAGAGGAGATCAGAATAAGTGACTTACTGGCCTCCTTGGTCTCAAGACTTCAGAACAGTTTCTTACTGTAGACAATGCTGTGTGGAGAGGCAATGCACTGAACATGCATCAGAGCATGGAGGGCATTGCCCTGAGGAGGCTGCAGACCTGTGACTCTTGATTTCCAATTCTGCCAAAAAAAGCTTTTGTTTTTTTAATTACTATTTCATTGGTGAATATATTTCATTCAATTACCATCAAATTAATGATTGGTATGGGTCTGAAGCAACCTTGTCATCAGAGAATGTTTGGTTAGTTTTGACATACTTGTTTCTCTGCAAACATGAATCATCCATCTGCCTTTGGCAGGCTCGCCCTGTGGCTGTGCTAAAATGTGTTTCACCAGTGTGGTGGAAATTAAAATGTCACTATTAAACATGGCAAAATCAGATGCTGTCTGGGCACCGCATCTATTCAAGGAGTTCTTGCTTCCTATGTAGTTATTTCTGACAGTTTAATAGGACAGCTGTATTCTGGCATAAAACAATACGTTCATATATCCTCAGTACATGGGGAGTTAAATGCTTTCAGAACACTATTTCCTTGCATACATGAGTGTTTCATGCATGGCAGAAGCAGTAATGCTCATGTAACACCATGTTGCTGCTTAGTCCATTAGGAAGTGTAAAGTCAAAATTAATTGTCCTGCAGGACCGTTTAGACTGGGTCTCTAAAAGCAGTTGCTGGAGCTGTTTGCAGCTGCTGCATCAGCCAGGCTCCTTCCTCGTGAGCAGTTATTGACTCTGGGCTATTGAATTCAGGGCTCTGGAGGTTGCTCAGTGGAAAAAGCCTTCAGTTGCTGCTTGGCAGCTCTGTCACTGCAAGGTCGTGGAAAGGGCAAACCCAGTCTCCAAACCCAATTAGGGCCATATTCGGCATCTTTTCAATCACAGGGGAAAATCCCACTGAGCAAGGTGGCTCCCAGGCCAGCCTTTTGCACCCAGTCTCCTCAGTGAGACAGCCAACAAATGTGTCCCTTTTTGTCACTTGGGCCATTAGAAATACACTTTGCTGTCATGAAACAGCTAAGCAGTTAGTGCAGAAAGGTAAAGAGCCCAGTACGGGCTTATAAGCTCACCACAGTTGAATTTTGACCAGTGCCTTGTATGTGTATGTCTGTGTCCCTCCCTTTACTCATATCTAGAGCTGTCTCATTCCTCAGATCAAATAATTTGACTCTTATGAACAGCTGTAACTTGCAAATTGAATAAAGTCCAACTGCTGAAAACATTAATGAAAAACATATAACTCTATTTTACTGGGTATCAACAGCATTGCTTTAATTCCTCCCCCTCTGAAGATTTTTTTTTTGTGTGTGTGTGTGCGCTAGGTTGTGCTTTTCATCCCAGGTGGCTGCCAATTCTGGTGAAAATAAGTTGAGCTATGAAAGGTTGACCCACTCGCCTCTGAATTGCTTTTTATATGATGTGAGTCCCTCAGGGCCCAATTCTACCCATAGAAGTGAGAATGACAGCTATCAAAATACATAGGAAGTATGTCAATGTACACAAAGAAAAAGGTGAACCCCATACTGGTCTGAGTGGTCTTTAAAATATGGATTTCCTGTGAAATGGTGATTAAAGGGGAAGCAAAGAATAATTAGAAAATTAGCCTGATGTGCTAGCAGTTATATCAATGTGTGGTTTTATATTAGCTCTTTCAGACAAGCAAAATATCAGAAAATCCCTTATGACTCACTTATACTACTGTGTAAAATTTGGTTAGTGTCTGATCAGCTCCTTTGATCACTCTGGTCTAGACTATTGCCTGAGTACGTACTCTGTACTAAACCCACAGACCCCTTAAGTGGAGGCCTACTCAAGTGAATCAAATGACATATTAAAAAGTTATATAAAACGTTGGCTGTCTGAGTAAATTAATCTCTGAATACCTTAGGAACTGCAAAAATAAAAGCAAAAGTGTTGTTGCAGAAGAGAGGTGTTAGAGTTCTTAATTCGTATTTAAATTACTGTCTCAGAAATGCAGAAGAAAAATTTTCAGTGAACTTTTTTTATTTTTAATCGAATAGGTCTTTTTGTAAGTCTGTAGTCAGATTCCCTAAAGGAGAAAAAAAATATGTCAAAAATTATGCACAATTTTTTTTAGGAAATAAAGAGTTGCAACTACCATGTCTGTCTCAAGTACACAATAATGGTTTTAATTAAGGGCCAGTGGGAACCTTCAGTATGGAGGCTACATTCTTGCCACGTATAATTTCTATGCAGGATTATTTGCAAGGAAGTGCTGTGAAGCCCAAGAGCAGTAAATTTGTTACCTTTCTAAGCAAAGCGGTTTTCCCCTCATTGCCAGAGCTTCTTCACACATCTGCGATTGTCGTAGCATCCTGAACCTATCTGCTCTTTGCCACATGAATCTCAGGAATGTGAACAGTTCATTTACTCATAGATAATGCTGCTGCCTTTTGCATACGAGCAGTAGTTAGTAGATGACAATTTGGAGACAATTTTAGTCCAATGACCAATCCACAAGACTTGGAAATCTGTCCAATGCTACTTATTTTAGAAATTCAGGTTGGCACCTGAGTTGGTTTTCTCAAGATGCCTGTGTTTTGAATTTAGAAGTTTAAGTTTTCAGTCTTTGTGTGCCTACCATATTTGTTGGTTGCATTCCAGTGCCATCAGAACACCTGGCATAGAGGCAATGACAGCAAATAGATCAAATGATCAAGGAACGTAAGCTAGCTCATAAATAGGACATCAGTGGGGTGAAAATATCACAGAAATGGGACCATTTAAAACATAGAGAAACTGGAATCCAAGTGGCAAATGCTTTTTTTAGCTACACCAAATTCTGTCTAAATTCAAGAGGAGAGCTGGTACACTGCTGTTAACCAAACACTGAATTAATCTACTGATGGCTGAGAAACAGTTCCACAACAGGCATTAAAGTCTTTGGGATGATACACAGTTTATCAAAAGTGCCAGGCATTGCTCTACTTACAGATCTGCCTAAATAATGGAAAGATAAAGGAACATAGTTCTGTGAGTAAATACATGAATGCAGAACGCAGTGTAAATATTGGGTAAATTCTTCCCTCCTGTGACTTGTCTTCCAGCCAGTGGCATTACACTAGGGAATGATTGGACCATATTTTGTGTGCAGCATATCAGATTGTTAAGAGGCAACAGGCAGGTGTTTGAGAAGATTTTCTCTCTGCGATTTGCAGAACTGTGTATGAAATCTCCTGGCTAATCTACAGTTGTACCATTACCTGCCATCTTTCAGCAGGCAGCTAGTTAAATTTGTGTTAAATAGGATTTGCTTTGCTATTTCCATTTAATGTTGGAGTAGAAATGTTCTGACATGACATATGACCAATTAATAATTAGAAAGTGCTTGGATGAGTCATTTGAAGCCAGTAGTTTAGACAGTGTCAGCCACAACTGGTATTAAAACCTGCAAAGAGTTGTTCTACAATCAGTGATTCTGCAGCATCTCCTTTGGGTGTCCGCATTTCACTTAATAAAGATACGCTGTAGACAGCAATTGAAATAACTCTTGCATTGTTGCTTGGATGCTTTTGTGAGCTCTAAAATGAACTCAGTTTATACAAGTATACTTTGTTACCCAGCCTAAAGGATGCAGGGCAGGAATTACCCTGTTCTGCTGACAACCTCAGTAGAAAAGAAATGGCTTTATTTGACTGTGATTCTGAAGAGAAAAGAGCGTGACTGTACCTTGTAGTTTTCTGGATTTTTTTACATTTTTTCTGTGCTGATGATGTTTTATTACTTTTACAGAGCTATAATAATTCGAAATGGCGAAGTCATTCCAATGTCTTCAGAATTCACTCCAGAGACTGAACGCCAGCGACTTCAGTATCTGGTAAGAGACCTGAGGGCCAAATCAGGTGCTGCTGATGACAAGCATTGCTCAGTAATATCAAAGGCAGAGAAATGCTGCTGAGTTACTGTGGCTCAGTGAAGGATGATGTGTCCACTGAACACCGGTGGCTCGTCATGTATGTCTTTAAGCCATCAGCAAATGTGGAGAAAATTCTGGTGGAGCAAATCTCAATGAAAGGAGTATTACCTCTTCGGCAAAGGACATCGATTAGCATGGCTGTGCTTGTGTACATTGTTTAGCTGCAGACCCTTCAGCAGTACACTGGTGTTGGATTTTGAGAGCTCAGACGTAGAGTTAATTGAGCCACAGATGTATTTCAATCCATCCCAGTGCTTGCTGGGTGACAGTATGAAGTACCACAGACTGCTCTTTGTGAGTGATATTGCAGAGTTCAATTAATTTACTCTAACAGTATGCCAGTAGTATCTCCATCAGGAGAAAGATATCCAACTTAGAGGTGATCTCAGTGAACATTAGTAGCTGCAGGATAGGATGGGTGATCAAAGATTAGTTTTATTGACTGTAGCAGCACCCATAAAGCTGGAACAGGGTGACTAGCTGGGGACACATAGGATGCTTTGTAGACCAAACTGTGTTGGCTGATAAGATGCCTGAGGATTATAAGTCAAAACGTACGGTGTTATTTTTCATACAAACTATCCTGTTACGTTTTAAGGTTTTCATTGATGGACAGATCAGTTGGTTGAAGTCGATTAGTTATGTCTCAAAATATCATTCCTAACATGGCTGAGAGATTTCCTTTGTGCTTCTATTTTTTTTAGAAATTTAAGCTTCAGCCAAGGCAGGCTCACTCTTAGGCTTGCCTGACTCAAAGTGGACTGGCCAAGGTTAATGATGTTCCCAGGTCTTAAGGTGTCTTCTGTTTTCAGCCTGGACCAAGCATTGTGTTTTGAAGCTAGACAAAATGTCAGTGTTTGAAAGGTGGTAATGGAAGGTTTTAAAGGAAAAATTGTATTTCCTCAATTGTCTTTTTTTTTTTTTTAAGTCAAATTCATTGGCTTGAAGCTGAAAATTTCAGAGGAAATACTGCTTTGGGACTATTCATTTTCAGAGAACCAAATGGAAAAGAGGCCTAATAAATATTTACAGTTCAGTTACATTTAAAATAATTTGTTTGCCTCTAAAATAAAAGGTATCTTTAGCATCTAGGGAGTCTGCTACTTCTGTGGGAAATATGAGATAAAACATTGCCTACAAGGGGTTTTTTTTCTCTTTTGATGTCCTTTCTGGCTTAAATTTGAAACCAGTAGCTGATCTGAAAAGCATTTCTGCTCTTTCCTGTGGAAAATTCCTTTACCTTTGTTTGTCTATTTTAATTCTGTATGTAACAAATATGCCAAGTCTATGGGTATCATGTTCAAAGAGAATACATGCAAGACAGCAAGAGCGTGAAACAAAATTACAGATCATTTCAAACACAACATTCCCTAAGTAAGATTTTTACTCTTGTGTTTAAAAAAAAAATAAAATAAAAAGATTACTCCAAATTTCTTGCAAGGTTGGCAGAAGCATTACATTCCAAAGTTTGCATCAGTTTTGCTAATTAGATCCCAAATAACTCCTCTTGTCTGTCCCCAGGTTCTGCTTTTAGTCTATTATTCTATTATTCTATCATCAACATCTCTCGTCTCTTGTTCTGTCTGAAAATTATTTACTTTGAGTCTATTTTCTTATTTGCTGTTAAAGCTGAGTTTCTTTGTTTCAGATATGTTGTGCTGCTCTTCCTGCACAATAGGAAGAAAATCCCTTAATCACTTTAGCATTAATATTTTACTTGGTAAATGCAGAGATACTACTGTTCGCTATGAGGAAGTTACTGTACAAGCAAGGGGAGGGTGTGGATTTACAGCTTGCAGGCTGTTCCCTGTGCAGCAGACACTGTTGGTGCAGTCAGGATGAAGGAGCTTCCCTCTGCCTAAATTTAGTGCCCATTGATTGCTTCAGTCACACAGGATGTTCTTTTAGGCCCTCTTTTCTGAGCCTTAATTTCTGTGTGGAAAGAAATCCATGAGATAATGAGTTGTTCAGGTCATGTGAGTATTTTATATGAAGTCCTCCAATCGAGTCTTAGACAAAACTAAAAATACTGATTGAGTAACTGAGAGGGAAGGGAAGCAAATGTTTTCCCTGTCCTGGCAAGTTTATTGCCATGCATCCAAGAATGGCCTTGGCAGTAGGCCTCTGGCATGGAAACTGAAAAGAACAAGTTGACTATCCATTTGTTTTGACTTTAAGCAGCTCTGAGCCTGATCATCACTCCATAGGAGGGCAGTGGTGGGGTAGCATCCAGCTGCAGACTTCAGGCAGGCTATGTGGCAGAGACAGACTTCTATGTCAGGCAACTTGTGAGAGTACTGCAGAAGGCAATCAATCGTTCAGTCAGAGAGCACTTCTTAAGATGTAAAGTGTGAAAGCTTTGCACCAGTATTCCCTTGGTTCTTTGGTTTCTGTAGATGTTCAGCGCACCGTGTTGCTTCCCTTCCACTGGTGGGCATTTAAAAGCCTCCTTTTCTTCTGAATTTGTGTCTCTTTTGTTTTTAGCACTGTAGCAGAAGAGCTCCACACATCACTTGGGAAAAGTCCTGACTTCCCATATCAGTGTATCTTGAAGGAAAAAAAAATCCAGTATTTACTGGGAGCTGCTCTGGTACATTCAGCACTTGTGCCGGCGATGGCAGCCGGAAGCAATTTTTCTTTCATCTTCTGAGGAGACTATTAATTTCAATCATGATAGTCTAAATTGCAACAGTAAATAGGATAGATTTTGTTACTTATTCCCTTGGAAAATGTGTTTAAAATGAATGGTGAATTGAGTATACTGCAGATGGGTGTATTTCTATTAGTTACTGAAGTTGCACTTTCAAGATGTCATGTGAGATCAGTGTGGTGTTTGTAGCATCTTCATGTGTGCAGCCAAACAACCCCTCTAAAGTTCACCAGAAATGGTGCACCACTGCTACCAGTGCAGGTGTCACTGCTAGTAGAGATTGGGTGGCCACCAGTGACAGTTACCATGAGTGCTCTTTGTGTTTGCCACCATTCAAGCAAAGGTTCATGAGCCCAGATAGTCGTGGGCTCAAAGGGGATCTGTTCTTATTTTGTTGCTCAGGTGAGGGTAAAAGTGACGTTAATATTCACCTGCTGAAGGATGCCTGCAGAACCTGAGCCTGAGGAGGAAATGAACCTAGATCTCCTAAATGTCTAGTCAGCACTTCAGTTACGAGTCAGTCAAGATGTAATTCTCTTACAGTTTTTGGTTCCCTATATCACCCAGCATAGGATTGCTTCAGCTGTCTGACACTGTGGATGATGCTGTGGTAAAAGAGATGTGTGGTACCATAGAAGGGGTCCTGGCCTTTCACAAGATGAGAGACCAATCAAAAGATGGATTTGGTTTCTAGTTTTCTCCTTCATTTTACCACCACATCCTTTAATTTTAATCTCTCTGGTTTAAATGTGTCCTGATGATAATGGCTGAGTCATTTGCAAAACTTCTGGATGCGTTGAGCTGTGCATGCTTTTGTGAGCAGTAGTCCCATATAGTAGAATATTCTGTTGGAGAAAAGGGCACAGTATGATAAAAGTCTAAAGTTGTAAGATAATAGCTGGTGTAGGGGAAAGCAGCAAATCTGAAAACCACAAAATCAAAGGATCACAGAATTCTGTGTGATTCTGTGAAATCTGAAAATATCACAGAACGCAGTGAAACCACTAGTGCCAGTGACTTTCCAGTGCAGTGCCTACTGAAGGAGCTGGAAAAGGCAGTGGCAGGCCTTACTGAGGTACGGATAAGATACATGCAGTGTTTCCTGCCACCTAATTAACTGGCATGCTAGTCTGTAAGTCTAGGTTTATCTTAATTTCATGTTTGCTTTTCTAATCACCAGGAAACACAGCAGGAAGTAAATGCCCTTTATAAACAATCATGACTAATATTTCTTTGACCGAACTTCATTTTAACCAACTAATTTTGAATGCAATACATCCAGCCACAAAACACACCATAAAATGGCAGAGTACCAAAAACACACAATGCAGACTATGCCACATTTATGCCAAAAAGCTCTAACAGCTTCTGAAAGAGAATAGATGACAAATGTTCCAGTTCCATAACACAGAATAACAATGTTGTCTGAAAATACCTCATAGGGATATAGGAAGTGTTTGATAGCCACACAATTTGTTAAATTTCAGGTTCTCTGATTGGTGATTCTGATCTGAGGTTCTTGCAAATTGAGACTAAACAAATTAAAAAATGGAAAATACATTGCATCATCACAGCTGAAATTCTGGTATTTAATTCACTTTTTTTTGTTGTTGTTTGATCACTTGAGGGGATTTCACAGTTCTGCTTGTATATCTGTTTGAAAAATCTGTAGATTTTTAAAGTGTTGTTTTTTATTTATTTTCTGGTTCTGCTGCCCAGCATGGTTTTGTTGAGGTGGGGAGAAGAGTCCTGCCATGTACATGGAGAGCAGTTCTCAACAAACCCAACTGGAATTTTCAACTTAGTTTTATGATAGAACATTCTTCTCTCTGTAGAATTACCAGTGAAGCATCAAAAATAACTGTTTAAAAATGGTAAAAAATGTGGAAAATTAAAAAATAAAGCACAACAAAAATCCCCATTTCTTCATATAAGAATTCAGATCACAGACACCAGAAACTTCCAAATTGCTCTTTTCCCTCTGTTTCACTGACGCCAAAAATATTAGAATCAAGTTAAGATCCCTGGATTGTAAATCAAGCATTGAGGCTTGGCTGCAGAAGAGAAGTCTTATTTGAACATTAGCAGTCCACTGGTAACTGTGCCAGCTTTATTAATCTTATTTCAGTTATGACCTCAGACTTTCCATCTGAGTAAATCTTTGTGCAATGCAGTCTCTCCTGGTTGCTTTACCTTTTCATTAAAGAAAATTCTGGTTTTTAAGTGAAAAAATGCTAAAAGCCTGTAATGTTTTTCTTCTGGATCTCTTATTCAGACTCGTAATCTCGCAATCTGAAGGTTAGATAACTTCGTTTTGATATCAAGTGTGATTTTTTTTTTCTTTAAGTATGACCTTGTTTTGTAGGCAGGTGACAGTATTTAGCTGGTAGTGGTTTGTAATGTTTTGATCAAGATAGGCTGTGCATTTTTAAAAGTGAACTGAATTTCACTTTCAATGCAGACTGACTTCATTGTTTGCAATATCATAGACTAGAAAAAAATTTAAAATACCAAAAACAATCCAGCTCTTTGTTATCATACAAACAAATATTGTTCATCTTATGCAATACATCAATCCATTAGGAATTTTCCATCTTTTTTTGCAACTGGAATGAAAATAAATAAAATAAAAAGCTTATGTGTACTTTTAAATGAAGAAGTTCCAGAGTTCTGGAAGTATGAAAAGCCTCATGTGGACTAATACTGCTGAACCTTTCAAAAGTCACTAGTGCTTCTCAACCATTTCTGTAATGAGGAGAGGGATCCAATTAGAGGGCTCTTGACAACGTTTGGGTGGAGAAGGGGACTTTGGCTGACTGTAGACTGAAGGAAAAAAAAGTAATTCCCTTAACTGTACACAGAGAGAATTTGATGGAGTTCCTGTTCCAGGAAGGGATCGTGATGTCAAGATCACTTGTGTGCTTGAAAGCCACCTCTTGAAAGCAGAATCCAATCTTGTTAGCTACACACAGCAACCTTCCTCAGTTCTGTTCCAGCCAAGCTTGAGGTGTTTTCTGGAAGGATGTCTGGTGATGGGAACAGGGACAAGTTGATAGAAAGTTAGTGTTGTGATGTGCTAAGCCTGATAGAGCTCCTGTTAAATTGAGTGGGAGCAGGCTCAACTCTTAAATGCAGGAAATATTTTATTGTGAACTATCTGCATGACAGATGCCAGGTAGATCAATAAGGGCTTCCAGTGCTTCCTGCTGCTTACCTTTGATGAGCACTAGATTTATGACATACACACAAACTAAACCCCAGCTCATTTCATCTCCCTTGATGGCAACTGCTGCTGAAGATAAGACAGACTTTATTGCCTTAACTGGCTGGATGAGAAAAAAGAGTTATCTGCAAAAAGGTTAAGAAATTCAACTTTTTTCAGTTCCCTAGTGAATTTGACTGTGTCTCTCATAAGAGCTTGCTCACAATGCAGCTTTGGAGGGGAAGAGAGAAAGTCTTGTTTATTTGAGTACTAAAGAAAAAGGAATGAGATTTATTTCAGAAAGAAGAAATAGAGTATGTTTAGGATTAACCTATCATGTCAAGTGATCTGTGTATAAATTCAATCCAAAAATTTACACAGTCGATGAAGAGCCTCATGATACTCTCGACTATGGTCAGCTTTGGAGGCACAAACGTGAATCAGAGGCACAACTCTGGCAAAGAGGCCTCCCAGCATCTGCAGAGCAGTGCAACAGAAAGGACATAAGCAGCATTTGAACATTAAAACCATCAAAGGCCTTAGTTGCAGTTGTGACACAAAACTGCTGCTGCTTTTCTTAAAGTCTATTTTGCACAAAGGACATAGATTTTCAAAATCAAAAAAATAAATTACTTTGTAGTTTGTGTTTATTTGCAGTGTCGTGTGATGAGGTGCATTTTTCTTGAGGTGGTGACAATTAAAGTGTGGCAGCAATGTTAGGTTTTCTGTGTTGTTGGCATAGCTGAACTGAGAGTCAAAAAGTTTGAGCTTCACTGCACACTCACCCCTTCAAGTCTCTCTATGGCTTTGTATTTGATCATTCTTTCTCTCTTACTGACTTACAAAAGGGCATGTGTTCTGTTTTGAAAAGCTCTGCAGACTCCTTCAGGGTCAATGGATGAAGTGTAGTTTAGAGATCCCAAATATTGAGGAGCAGGGAGAAGAAATGAAGGATTTTGAGGGCAAGAGGACTGCTAAGGCTGCTGCTGGATACCAGGCAGGGGCAGAAATGGTGTATGTGCATTGTTTGCTAAAATGGAGTACATCATCTTCCTTATTTAAAAAGAAGGGTAGAGGAGTGGGTGGAATTTGTGTGGGAAGGGACCAGGAAGGGATGGTAATACTACCTCATTAAAAATAGATGATGTCTTGTTTTATGTGGTATCTGTGGTTTGATTTCTGCCTGCAGGCTTACATGCAGCCTCACTTGCTGGGAAATGAATTCACACATCTAGAGTTTCCACGGAGGGTGCAGCGCAAGGAAGTTGGAAAGAGGATGCTGTACCGTGACTTCAACATGACTGGCTGGTAAGAATGTGTCCTTCTCAGCATGGGTTCAGCCTTCTTCCCCAACCAATGCCTGCTTTGTACCTATCTTTGATTAGTGTAAACTGCATCAAACATGGGGGTGTATCCCTCCGTACTAAAGGAAAAGGCATTTCCTTGTTTCAGGTGTATCTTTCTTCTAGAAGATAGTGTTTTAAGTAAGTGGACCTCCCTCCAGAGAGTTCATTGTAATGTAGGAGCACTCAAAGCGGAGAAAGCATATAAAGGCAAAGATGTGCCAGGGGATCTTTCTGAAAGCAAAACAATTTTCCTATCTTGGACATAGTTTTTTATAAATTCTGGATCAGTGGGTCAGACATTCGTCTTTTAAACCAAGACGGGCCATCATGCCTTCACATGCTGAGGAAAGCTTGCAGAAGGGAGGAGCTGCCTTCTCTACTCCACTGCAGCTGGCCCTTGGTTTGGATATCCCTTGAGGAATTGTTTTAGACATGGGCCTTTCTGAACACAGCCAGCCTAAAATGAAAATGCTTGAATGAACAGCATGGACTTGAAGAAGTGAAGACAGAAAGAATGATGTGGGGTTTTTTGTTTCTGGCTAAATGTCTTCATTGTTTTTTGTTGGTTCAAGAGGCTCCTTGGAGAAGCCCTAATCTTTGCCATTGTGAGTTCTGAGCATGACCTATAAAGGCAAAAGCCCAATATATGCAAATGGTCTTCATTTCCATGACATTTGTGTTTTAGTGTCTGTAGTAAATGTCCTTTCAGGAAGAAAAAGGACAGAGGGGTTAAAAAGAAAGCCTATTTTAGTTTGGAAGCCTGGGTGCTCACAAACAAGTACAGCTCTATGTAACTTTTGCGTTGTTCCATGCTTTATGGACCATAAATATAATTATGTTTTAATGGCAGAATAATGATCTAAGTTTATAATCTGAAGTGTTTGTGCAGAACATGTAAATCTGAGAATAACCATCGTCTGTCATCTTGAACAGCTGCTAGTAGAATATGCAGTTTCACCCTGAGAATGATGACTTCACATTTTAAAAAGGCTACAGGCATGAGCAAAAGAATAGGAACAGAATGAGAACATTGGATCAACTGAGGACTTAGACAGCAAAACATTTGGAAGATCATGAGACGCTTTCCCAATTTCTGCAGAAGGAGGGTTTTTTTTGTTAAACTCCCAGATGTCTCTGGAGGCACCAATAAAGAATGGTTTCATGTAGACTTCCAAAAGCTCTTTTTCAAGATGTGACATGCCAGTTGGGAGGAAAACCATGTGGGGGAGAGCTACAGAAGTATCATAGGCCAGGAACTTCCTGAGAAGAGGGCAAGAACAGATTTCTGTCATCATGGCTGGAAGGCAAAGAGGGTTTCTTCAGGTTCATGGGAGTTGTTTTGCATTTCTCTGGTTGGTTAGTGGTCTGGAAAGGAAATTAGGTTGGAATGGTTGAAGTTGCAGCATTGGCAGGTGACACCACAACTCTTTTCCTATTAAACAAGAATGACCATGAGGTACTGCAAGGAATTAAGTGATTACCACAAATGGGCATCACAGTGATCGAATTTGGTATTGATAAATACAAAGTAAAGCATGAAGAGGAAAAAATAACTATTGATGCACACTAGAGGTTTCAAATGAAAAGTCAAAAACTCAGTGGAAGTTTTGCTTACTACAGTATTTTTTCCAGTCCAAATCACCAGCAGAATGTTGAGATTCATACAACAATAGACAGTTTAAATGTTAAATGAAGAGATAATTCTGTATATTAGTTTCTGTCTCACTTGTGAATGTGTGCTTAGCACTTTACCTTATCCAAAATGCTTATTATATAGTTAATACTGTTTGGCATTAGAAAAAGGAACAGAAATTCTAAATGTAGAATAATGAGTAAGGTAGAAGAGCTTTGGTAAGTCAAACTGGCAGATTTGATCCAATGCGTTGCTTTTCAGTACTGGTTTGTGATCTCTCTTAGCTCTAGCATATAGCAGGGAGGAGAAGACAGTTATTTTCTGGTTGATTTTTCTGAATTTCCTGAAATCTAGGACACACGTTGATCCAGTTAGAGATTTTAATACAGTCAATGCAAAAATTGTCACCAGTTCAGTACAAATATGCTTAGCTGTAAGCAGCTATTCTGGAATAAATGCTTGAACTGTGACTTGAAAATTCAAGTCTGAATTCACCACAGTATTGTCCCAGAAAACGTGGCCTGTGCCAAGCAGAAGCATGTGGAGACTGTGGTGAGGCTACCTCTCCCTGCTGTTCCTTTAGACTTCTGAATGGAAGTGAAAAATGGGGCCTACATTTTTGTCCTAATAAAGGAATTGGAATCTTTCAACTGCTCCGTATTGCACAACTAGTGCATGAATTACCTCTTTGGTTGCCTTGGGACAATAAAATGATGAGGAAATTGCTCTATTGCCTACATTTGTGTAAAACAGAACCCTTCTAAATAAGGATCCATTCCTTTTGCAAGGTTTCGCCCAAGGTGTTTGTTATCTGTTGGATTGTGTGCAGTGATCCCCTAGGCAGAGAAGAAACAATCCGTTTCTGTTTATCTAGAAGTCTGGGTCAATTTTAATGATTGTGATTGTGGACAAGACATTAGATTTCCAGTTTGGTGGGCCCTCAGAGGTGATGGTTTGAGGTGGCAGAGGTTTCTTAGCGGCTGTTTTCCACTTCAACGATTTTGCTTCTATTTTCTTCCCTTTCTTATTCCTGGATTCAACTGATGCATCAGGACACAGTGGCCGAGGACATGTCTGTTTTGCATTTGTTTCTAAGGACACTATCTATCATGGAGAATAAATTAGCATATATATTCCTTTTCTAGAAAATGTCAGATGTCGCTTTGGCCAGCCAGAGCTTGATACACTAAAATGCTTCTGAACTTTTATCACATACAATGCAGATGATCAATTGTCTGAATTGTTTTTTGGTCACTAACCTCACTGTGTGTTGACATTTGCACATACATGTATAGAGGTGCAGGTGATATTAGGAAGAAACAGCCACTCTTACACTTAATTACCTAATCCTTTAGTGAGAGAATGTAGAACACTCTCTGCTTTGATGTTTCCTCAGGAAACTAAACTGTTTTATTTACAATTCAGTATACTTTTTGTGTTTTCTATTAGAAGCTGTATGACTTTTTTTTCTTCATTTTTATCCTCCTCCTTTGCTCCAGAGCTTTTCAGATTCTCAACAATGGCTTGGCTTGCCCAGCTTGTTTGGATTACAAAAGATTATTGTCTTTGGGTCTGTTATAATGTATTTGGCCCTTTATTTTTTCTTTTTTTCCTTTTTTTTTTTCATGTGAAGTTTCCACACTGGCTTTGTCTCCACAGCCCACAGCGGTAGCACAGCTGCCAAGTTTCCCCACAGCATTAGGACAACCACTGATCCAGCAATGTGTACTGCATCACTAGCCCAGGCTGCCTGTAACTGCTTTGAGACCAGCCTTTCCCTTCTCGCTCCAGCTCGCCTACCCTTTCTCCTTTCTTTTCAGTGGCAATTGCAATGAGAAATCATGCGGTATTAAATATAGGTGAAATAAATCCCACACTGCTGGGAGCTGACCATGAGCTGCCCTTCCTGCACCCTTGTCCCATGTGCGTTGTGGTTGAACAATGATTGCAAAATGTGTAGTGTAGCTGGCAAGGCATCTTAAGAGCAGTGTGTCCTGCTAAACAAGCTTTCGAGCTGTCTCAAGCCATAATTTGCTGGCAGATATCTGTGTTACTGACAGTCTTTCACAGCTGGATCTCTGGGCTGGAGTTTTCAAGGCCATGCCTTGCAGAGGTTAGACTTGTATTGGAGAGAGGTGTCCTGGTGGCTTTGACAAGTCCTGACAACAGAAACATCAGGAAGGACTCAGAGGCCATGTAAGCAGAGTGGTCAGTGCTAAAAAGGAGGGGGGGAATAACCTGGTGACAGCTGCTCCTTTAAAGGACTGCACAGAATTAGTGTTCTCTGTCTCTTGCTTTTATTTAAAGGTAAGACACAGTTGATCAGATTTTCTTCACGTGAACAATTTTGAAGTATTTTGCTTTGACTATATCCTAGAACCTTCCCAAACCTGGATTTCTGACTGGCTGTGTCCCTCACTGTGGCTCCTTCCAGAGTTCCACTCCCAGCCTTCTGTGGGGCTGGAGGAGCCGTACAGCACTGTGCTTAACCAAAGGCATCCAGAAGGCACTACCAGTTGGCATCAACTTCAGTGGTTTCAAAATTAATTTTTTGCTCCTCCTTGGAACAAAAACAGTGGCTTTACTGCTGCTTGCATTGAAGTGGAGTTCTTTAAAGACTTGTTTCCATATCACAACTTCAGCTTTTTGACTTGATTTTAGCATGGCAAAAGAGACCTAGATAACAAGTACGGTTTTTGACCTATTTGTTGGCTGCTGCCTTTGCCCTCCAGGAGAGGCAGAGCTGAGCAGCAGAGCTGAGCTGCACCCCATCAGAAATGGTCTGAGGCAGTGTAGCGCCTACCACATACCGTGGGGCTGAAGCCCAAGGTGGCAGCGAGTGGGGGAATTGGGCACTGTCTCTGAGCACACCGTCTTTGCAGCAGCAGTGGAGCCCTTGCCAGCTCCATGTCCATGTGTCTGGTGAGGGGCTGCTGTGTGTGCACATGGGGTCAGTGCCCGAGGGTCAGCCCGTGCTGGGGAATTGCCTGCCCGCATGATTTATTCCAAAGCAGGGAGGCTGGTGCCCTGAGGCAAGCACTAAGCAAAACCCATTTTATTCTAGAGTCAATATTGTCCACTGCCTGGAAAGCTGCCAGCCTGCTTTACGCTCGCCCTTTTCTCTCCAACAGGGAATGTCTTTCAGCTTCTAAGCATCTGATTAAAAAAGCAACTTCACTTTTCAAGCCGTTTTATTTTGTTTGGGATGGATGCCTTTCGCTTTCATTGTGCAGCCCGCCTTGCCGTCTGCGGTTCAGACTCCAGCTCACAAAAACCAGGCTCTCATTAATCACTTATTGGGGATCCAGAATACCCTGGTGAGAGCCAATGTACATGTTTTGCTTGGTAATGTGTGAGCTGATTTGAACAAATATTGCCAGTGTGGCCACTATCTTACTCATTATTGCTGGGCTCAATGTCCTTTGACAGCACATTCAGGTAGTCTTCCCAAGGAGTGCCTGAGCAGATTGAGAAATGCCACAAAAATGCTTTATGGAGCTGGCACCTGTGCTGCACCCTCCTTTAATATAAATTGATTTATTGAATCAAGCACAGAAGCCCTGCTACAGAAACCTCAGGCTATGGTCTCTAGAGAACCACCTAATAAAACAGCCCCAACTGACACTCCTCATTAGCTTTTCCACCGATCCCAAGGCAGTATTTAAAGTGACAGTGTCCCTCTTTTTGGCCTGAATTTATCTGCTGGCTAATGCCTGCAGGTATAATTAGCTTAGCATTATTAGTCTTATTCAGATAAGCTGCATTTCCTAACAGCTTGATTCCAACTTGTAAGAAGTAATTGGAAGTCTGCAAACCCTGTGCTCTAATCTGCTTGATTGCGCCTTTTAGCCAAAATCATGTCATTTACAAAAAGTCATCCTTTCCCTCGGTTTTTTTTTTAATTGAGCTTTTTTGTCTAGTGAAACATTCTACATTTCTTCTGCCGAAAACCTGACTGTACTGTTGTGTTGGAGACCTCAGCCGTCTCCTTTGTACAATCGCCAGGGAGAGATCAAATTTTAATTTCATAATTACTTCACAAGAAAGCAACCTTTTCCCCAGTCAGGTCTGGTATTAATTTCCTTCCAGCAACTTACATTTTCATAATTTAATGATTATGGGGCACCTTTGCAGCACTGTGCACCACAGAACAGGGCTGTTCTGGAGGAGAGAGAGAGAATATAATTTTTGCAGCAGAAACTGTCATCCACAGTCACCTGCCCAGCTTTCTGTGTCTGTGCTTTTGTCTCTCGCTGCAAGGTGGTGGGAGGGGAGCAGGAGGGGACGTGCCTTGTTGGTGCACACAACTAGAGCAGCTTGCTGGGCTGTGCCTGGGTGTCTGGGGTACAGCTCTGCGATGATGAATGGCTGTTTGCAATGTGCATGTTATGCATCTTTTCAGGATTTGCAACCCTCACTGCAGGAGCAGCAGGAGGTGAGAGCTGACCTGCTGTGTACGGCACGTCTCCTGACGGTGATAAATGATTTTTTCCCCCAAGTGTGCACATGCCACAGGAGCTGAGCCAGAGTCTTTGGGGCAGGAGAAAGCAGAAACAGGAAAGTAATACTGTTGCAACAAAAGAGAAAGCTTAAGTCTGGAGTAAAGCTCTGTGTAAATGGCTTCTCTGGGGCCAAATGAGAGTGATAAGCTTGGTCTGAGTCACGTCCTGCAAGAGCATCCCCTTCTGGAAGCTGTGCAGCTAAGACCTGTCCCTTCATGGCTGTGCATCTCCAGCTGGGCTTTGCCTTGGCATGGAATCAGGTGCTGCATATGCAAGGGCAAACAAAAGAATCCCAGTCTGTTTTGTCAGAAGGAAACTAAACTGAAATGACATCATCTTCAATCTGAAAATCCAAGCAAAAACACCCATTCTTCTTGATAAGGTGAAGTCTCTTTCCACACTCGTGCTTTCTCTGACTTCCCCATCTGCACCTTCAGCTGGGTCCATAGAAGTTCTCTTTCTTTCCATTCTGATTTCTATTCCAAATCAATACCAAAGATTGATATATGGCTCTACTTCTGGCTGAGAGGAGGCCCCTTGCTCCTTGGAGGAGTTTCCAACACTGCTGTGGAATGGTGAAGTCTCTGCTTGCTGTGTCTCACTGCCTCCTCCATCCTGCACTACAGAGATCTTTCCCAGAAGAATTTGCTTTGTGATTCTTCCTCAGCCTCAATCTCCTTTGCTTCCAGAGGATCCTAGCTAGCAAGTGTGGAGCAGGCACTGTGATTTTAACATGCAGCCTTTCTCCCATCTGCCTCACAACAAGAAATATGGCAAAATACCAATTTACAAATAGTTTTTCCATCCATCACAGTGCACTCCAGTGCACTCAGCCCATAGAGTGTTAACAGCCCACTTCCCTTACCCCTCTATCTCCAGAATAAATTGCTGACAAACCTTCCTGTTTGTCTTTTAAGAGTAGAAGAAATGAAATAAATTTTAATAAGTGCTCAAGGCAGCAAGTTCAGTGGGGGCAAAAAAGCAGGGCTTAGCCTGCTGAGGCCGTTGCAGAAGGTGAACCTGCTTGATGTGCAGCTGCAGTATCTGCACACAGGTTTTGTCACTCAGTAGTGGAAGCTCAACAGGTCACAAGTAGTGAATGAAAGCACTTGAAATACTCTTGCTCTGTCCCTTCCAGCCTCTGCTTTTAAATACCTTCATTACATTTTTTTCCTGATTTGTCCTTTTTTTGGGCCAGGACCTCTCTAAACACTTGACAATCCTGTCCCTGACTTTTCTTCTACCACTTTCTTTTAATGCCCCCATAGAGGTGAATAGACTAAAAAGTCAGCGACATTCCAGGAAGCGCCTGAAAAATTTCTGGTGGTTGAGTCTTTAAACTGGGCTGGACAAAATGGATAGTTTGTTTTGCTTAGGAATTGCTTCCACAGGAATATGTGGTGCTTGTGCTCTCCAAAGTGCAGACTCTGTCGTAGGACTGTACACAGCAGTGGGCTCCCTCGAGGTACAAGGCTCATGTATTAGTCTGATTTGACCATGCCAGAGATCACAGACGTGTACAAGTCATGCTAAGAGCCTTTTTTTTTTTTTTTTTTAATTTGTAGATTGGTAGACAGAACTGGGATTTGCAAAATGAAGCATTATACACTTTCAGGTTCATAAGAAGATGTTTCTGAATTTGCTGTGAATAATGAGTGTTTTAAAACTTGTATATTTTCCTCTTTACTTGAAAGAAGGCCTATGAGAGTATCTTGGCTAAGGTAGATCTTCCCCTAAAAACTGTTTTGTGCCCATGTGCATGTGCATCAGTCTTTGATTTGGCTTTGCCATCATCTTTTCTCTTAACAAACATTGCTATAGTTTGTGTGCCTTAATTATCTTTGTTTATTGTAATTTCATTTCATTAAACTATGTGTCAGATGAGCAATAGGGGAAAAATACTGAGACACTGAACATTAGAGCTAACCTATCTAGAGGGTACTTAGTATCAGACAGTGCTGTCTGGACCTCGAGATCCTGACTCTGCAGAAGCACAAGTGTAAGGACATTTATTAAGATTATGGCTGAGTTGAGACATAAATGGTACCATTTTCAGTGGCTTTGTGCCTAACCTGCACTACACATGTTTTCTTCTTGATAGTAAGCATGCACTTACATGGGTTAGATGCCTGTAGTTCAACAGACAGAACAGATTAAGAGTTCCTTTTGGACTCATGGTTTAAGCTCTGTTACCCAAAGGGTGAGCTCCATTCCACTGATTACTTTTGTGGGAGGGGGGAAAAAAGAAAGAGTTTCTATCAAGTTTTGCGTTGCTTAAAGATTAAAACATGATTTTCTGTTGGTATGACCAAAGAAAGTAGAGCTTGAGAAGGAGGTTGTTTGGATAGCTGGGGTGGTTTTGTTATGAGTTTGGTTATTTTGGGTGGGGGGAAAGTTGGGGCAGGTGGAGGGTGTATGGATGGCCCTAGGTTTGGTGGTTTTTAGAGTGGTAGCAAATCAGTGCTAGAAATACACGAAATCTACAGACCTGTCTCAGAGTTGCCTTTAGCCTTGTACTCAGTGTGAACTAGGACTTCTGTGAAGCAGTAGTACTTTCTCTTGGTTGCTTGCCACTAGTAGGTTTGTTCTATGCTTCAAGCTAAAGCCCTTTTATGATTATTTTCTTTGCTCTTCCTTAGGTTTAATTCTCAGTTTACTATTAGATATCACAAGCAGAGATGTGAAACACAGACAAACTTCCTAAAGCCAAGTGCCATGAAAAACCAGAGCACAGAGTCTAGATTCCCCTGTCGTGCACAGAGCTGAACCTTCCAGGTCAGGGTAGGTTGTGTTTTCAACACCATCTGTTGTGCCTGGGGATGCCAGTGCAATACTTTTTGTGACCAGTAACCTTACACAGTTTGCCACGAAAGAAAATGGAATGTGGATTTTGGTTTTAGTCATCAACTTCCACTCTCACGTGAATTTGTATGTGCTTTCAGAATGCCAGTTTTAAGAACAACTTATATGGCAGGAGAACTGAAAACACATGTAAGATGTTATCTAGGATTTTGGCTCTGAAATTTGCATATGGGACCTGACTGGTTTTTCAAGTTCTGACCCAGAAATATGCAGGTAGCTTTGATATTATTTCAAGACTGTAAAAGCACTAGTGACCCCAGCACTCTAAGATGCTTCTGTAGATTGTGTTGTGCATTTAGTAGCTCCTGGTTATTTTTTCACTGTGCATTTAGAGCAATTCCAGTTAGCATATGAGTAACATCATGTCAGTCCTAGTTCTTTTGTTCTGACATCTCTTTTGGCTCCTGGTGCGATTTGGCCCGGTTTTCCAAAATGTTGATCCTGAGTCCAAATGTAACTTTGTGGGTGGTACATATGTCAAGGCCTAGTTCAGTATTTTTGGACAGCAGTAGCATTTCATAATTCTTTTGAAATGAAAAGAAGAAACAAAGTTAACTGAAAAAAATGCAGCTAGATCTAGCTGGGCACGAGCTTGCCTTTTCTACTCCCCACTGCTCCTCCTGTTTTTCCATTTGGAAAAATAGAGGCTTACGTGGCAGAAGCACTTAACAAGCTTTAGGCTCATTCAGAGCTGGAAGCAATAGCATTGCGTTGTCTTTATAACCTTTCTTGTCATGCCCTGGTGGCCACCAAAACCTCCTGGGGTGTGGACGAGGAAGATAGGGAGAGGGAGAGGGGAGGGTTGCAACACTGTGTTGTTAAAGCAGTGAGCTGGGCTGAATAAGGCCATGCTGGCACTAAGAGCCAAACCACCCCCTCAGGTTCTCTGTTTGTCTGTGTTTGATATACCTGCTGCCGTATTATATCTTTATATACAGTACACAACAGTATAAATGCAACTTTATTGCATAAAATCAAGAGAAATAGTCCAGAGAATAGCCTGTGTGAAATAAACCCAGATACAAAATACAGGTTTCACAGGGCATAAATGAAAATGAACTTCATATCTTCTTTCCATCTCCCCAGCACAGTTGCTGAGTTGATAGCTGAAAAGCTGTGCTTCATTCTTCTCTTGCAGCAAACCACACATTAGTATATTACTAATTCTGTTTCTCTGGTAATGCAGGACATAGGTACTTTTCTAGAGTGTCCAGGGTTGCTTTTCAGTGTGTCTGTGCTACCACCACTGCTGTGGTTGCAGTTCTGAGCATTGTTTTTTAAGTGATGGTGATTTTTCAGGCAATAGCAACATCAACAGAAAAAGCACATTTGAGATGAGTTTCACACCCAAGTTCTAAGCCCAAGAGGTGACAGGCTATGAAAACCACAAAATAAATCACTGTAGCTCTCTGGGCCTCCTTCACTTAGTTGCAGAGTTTCAGGAGGTCACAGGCTAGCCAGCTGCTCTCCGTAATCTGCTGATGGAACAATCTGCCCTTGGAACATGGTCTCCCCCAATGTCCTTACACTGAGGTGTCACAGTTGAAGACCTGAGGGACAGTGGTTTTTTAATGGTTCCATAAAAGAAGCTGTACTCAGCAGTGGGGAGCATTCTTCTGAAGGACACTGGCCTAAATTATACTTTTTTCCCTTCTTCCTAAAGCACAGTCAGCGTGAGGTGTTGTGCAGGAGAATATAAGGAGAAAGAGGAGAGTTTTTGTCAACTTACAAGACAGTGTAAAGTGAGAGCTTTGGTCTTAAGTGTTTGTGGTTACCTTGCAGATAATATAGTCTGTGTGTAAAGAATGGGCTTGTTTTCTGTTTTAAAAAGGGGGCTGTAAGTAGTTAAGCCACATCATCTTAGTTTTGTTTGCTGTTTTAACAAATGTGTACAACAATGTGAACATCCAGTAGGAATGGTTGTCTTCTCAGGCTTGTGGCTTGATTAGTCATTTGACTGATGCCCACAATGGACTCAGTTGATACCCATTTTCTTGGTGGCAGAGCACAACTGGCTCTATGCAGGGCATAGTTCAGACTCCTCAAGGATGTTTTCCCAGGGCTTCCAGTACTGTAGGTCCAGTTGGAAGCTTCGAAACATGTTCATGAGTGTCAGAAATAGTGAATTTTTTGCTCTACATTCGAACCAGGATATCCAAGTTAGTGAGTGAGGCAAAGATATTTGTTGGAAATAAAGGAAGGAACAAGAGCAAAAGCCATGACTGACTCCTCCTTCCCAACTAAATGCCATTCCAGGTTTAAAACATCAGGGAAGTATTATCCTGTTGGCTACATGTAGTATTTTGTGCCTCTTTGTTTGGTTTAAGAGCTAATTTATTTGCCCTCCCCAGTGCAGAATGCCATTTGAATGCCTTCACTGTATTGTGTCTTAGATGGCTAAAAATTATGGTTGTATATTCTAAGATATTCTTGACTACATGAAGGATCCACTGTATTTTGCAAACCTCACCTAGTTCCATGTTGGGATTTTATATCTTTTTTAGTATGTGAGGGGAGCCCTCCACTGCTGTTTCTTGTATGCATCTTGGTTGCTTTTCTCTTTTTTTCTTGGTCCTTCCTCACCTCCAGAACCTTAATATGATCCCTTCCCGTGATTACTGGAAAATGTAAATGTGGGGCTTAAATGTCTATGCAATTCTCAGTAAGTCTGAGTCTTACCTGGGTGATGTAGCATGTCCAGCACCATTTATTGATCCCAGGCCTGTGGCATATTTTGGTGAAGCAGGGGGCAGATTGATTACAATATAGGATTTCACCCTTAATTTTTAGTTTCCTGCTGGTTTACATGACAGCCTTAGCATTGCATAAACACGATCCCATGTGACTCCCTGGAGCTCAGGCAGCCATCCTGGAGAGCTGCAGGGCTGGCAGTGACTGGCAGGGAACTTGCCCAGCACCTTCCCTCCACCTCAGCTTTGTGCACTTGGGGTACTTTTGGTATCACCCTGAGGGCTTTGGGCATGGATGGGCCAGCAGGGGAGCACAACATGCAGGGAAAGGCTGAGGAGGGATGACTTTGTGGTATGCAGGGAAGCATGCCCCTCTGGGGCAATCTACCTTAGACAAAAAGGTACTGGCACCTGAGCTCAAGCATCTATCATGCAAACCACAGGACTCTGCAGCTTATGAGAATGATTGTCATCTTCTG
Source organism: Peucedramus taeniatus (assembly GCA_013400575.1). NCBI lineage: Eukaryota > Metazoa > Chordata > Aves > Passeriformes > Fringillidae > Peucedramus > Peucedramus taeniatus. The sequence continues at coordinate 136,122 of WBNO01018790.1, forward strand.
TTGTTTTTTTTTTTTTATTTCTCACTGGCAAAATTGCTAACCTTCTCACCTCATCAGTGTCAACAGCTGGATGTGTAAAAGGTAGAGTACGCAGGCATGCGGTAAACAGAATCAGAGCATGAGCATTTTACTTCTCTTGTCTCTTGTCCATGGGAAAGCTGCTGTGAAATGTGAAACCTCTGACAATCTTGACTGTTGCAGTCAAGGTCAAATGAGCACTAAATATCCTAAGACTTCAGCACATGAAGCTTGTCTTGATTTCTGCGGTCCTAGAGGGTGAGAACAGGATCAGAAAGCTGTTTCACACCGTGTGTACATGTCCTGTCATTGCTCACGTTTCACATTAATGGTGTCAATCTAGGCATTGGTTAGTTTCTTGGGTATGGGGTTGTTTTGTTTGGGTTTTTTTATTTGGTTGGCTTTGGGGTTTTTATGACACTGTATTGTGGTGTATCTGGTACCATATCCGACAATATCTTACCTGATTAGGATGTTACTCCAGTTCACCCCTTTCTTTGCAATCAATAGGAGCAGACTGGCATGTTAGATATTTTCCCATCTTCACTTTTCCTTTTGGTGAAATGGATAACTATTTAAAGAAAACCTTCCTGCAGAAAAAGAAATTTACATCTTGGTTCAAAGACAGAGTCCCTAGGAATAATAAATAATTCCCCCCCTCCCCTATTTTTGAAATCACAGCTGCTTGTTTCAGGGCACTGGGTCACTAATTGAGTACAAGCTTCATAAATGTTGTTTGTCCTCCCCCCACAGGGCATACAAAACCATTGAGGAAGATGACTTGAAGTTTCCCCTTATATATGGAGAAGGCAAGAAGGTGGGCATGTTTGCTTTCCTCAGACCAAAGGAAGAAGGAATTCTGTGCTTTTTACCATTCAGTTTAGCCCGTGGCAGTCCAGTGTTTTCCACTCAGTATCTCTTTATTTTATCGTTTTGACAGCTTGAAAGAATATCTTGGTTCTGTCATAAATCAGTCTCATGTCTGGGGGGTGGTGGGGAGAGCTCAACATAGTAATAAGCATTTTACAGCAGTCATTTGTTGTTTAGTTTGCTTTTGTTTTTCTTTCATTGTAAATAGGCTACGATGAGACTGTTGTAAGTAATTGACTTTAAATGTTCCTGTTTCATTGTAAAATATAACTGGAACAAAGCAGAAAGATATTTAATAGTGCTCTGAGATGCAAAACTCTTATTTAGGAAGAGGGGGGATCAGGGCAGGATTTGTAAAGTATAACACCTTTTAACCTCATCTTCTTCAGCTAGTGTATGTGAACTCACTCTTGAGTTTTTCTGATGTGTGAAGGCTGATAGTTGAAAGGGAGAAACGCTGTTCTGTTTGTTATGCTTTGTTTTCAGCTCTGTGATTAAGAACAGTGAGATCGTTAGTGTTGGTCTCAGCAAGCTTAGCTGGATGCAGCAATAGGATCAATATAAGGATGCAGTGGTGTCAGTTTGCTGATATTGGTATGCTTGCTGTGTTTCTAAATAGTGCACCTCTGCTGCATTAGGTTCTTTTCTCAACGTAAAAATAGACACTCTTCAAAATTAGTCCGTGTTTTGAAGGTTCAGACCTGCAGCTTATCTCTGAATTTCATTAGGTTTATAATTATTTGCAAAATGTTTCATGCACATCTTTTTAATTTACTTTCTTATGGCCCTGTGGAGCCAGGAGTCATTGAGGCAAAATGATTCTCAGTCAGTTGCTTGCTCTTAGTGATGCTGAGCTCCCTTGTTCAGAAGCTGCTGTGGCTAAGCTTGATTTTGAGGGAAGTGATCTGCAGAGCACAGAGAGCAGGGTTCTCTGGGAGGCTGAATGCCTGGTCAGTCTTTGGAGCAGCTTTAATGAAGGAGAGCCCAGAACCTCTTGGGACACCACTCATGTCACAGAGGAAGGTGCTGGGGGGAGTGGTAGATGTGAGGGAACTGCAGACCTGCTGTAGAGTGACTCTCCCTAGAAGAGAGCACTGTGGACAGTGCTGCTGTCACGAGTGTGTTCAGCAATTTAGGGTGGTCTTTGGCATTTTTCCCTGGTACAGGGAATATACAACAATATGTCAATCGGAAGATACTACAGATTCATTATGTGAGTAGTTAAGCTCCTTGTCCTCTTTATAAAAAACCTGTACTAACAGTATAATTTGCTGAATGAATGCTCTCGTAGACTGGTGTGGACAGTGAGGTGACTGGGTTAGGTTTCTATAGACCCAGTACCTTAGAGATGGTGAGTGGGATGTGGATGAAAATAAAGCTTGCAATAAGGAGAAAAATGGAGATGGCATGGGTGTGAAAAGCTTTGACATTGATTAGCTATGTTAAATCTAGAGTTTCTGGGAGAGAAAAGGGAATTCATCCCTAACTGTAGCTGTTACAGAGTAGGAATGTTATCTCATTCCTTATTGACACAGTCCATGTAACAAGATTTTATACTACTGCTTTTCTTTATTTCCAGGCTCGGGTTATGGCAACAATTGGAGTGACCCGAGGACTGGGAGACCATGACCTGAAAGTGCACGACTCCAATATATACATCAAACCTTTCCTGTCCTCATCTCCTGAGGTAAAACAGCCAAGGTTCAACTATCTGATTTGTGAGAGAGAAATAAATTTACTTAGTGTGTTTATTTGTTCTTCTCAAATCATCCATTCTGATTGTGATCCAGTCCAGGTAACATGCTGCTCTTTTCAAAGGTGCAGCACGATAGTGGCATCCACATAGTAGGAACTTAAGTTCATAGTAGATTCTAAGTTCCCCAGCTGTGTGCTGGTTGCTCCACATGCCTGCAGAGCACTGATGCCTTCTCACTCCCTGTTCTGTGGTTATCCCATAGCTTTGCCATTCAGTGTGTCAGACGCCCATCTCTCCTTCCACCTTCATGTGCTCCAGCTCCCATAAAGGCCTATATCATGCTGCCTTCACAGAAGATGTAAATCCATGTACTGTCTTCCACAGCAGTGTAGTATCCTGCTTTACACAGAGGATACCAGATCAACTCTTAAGCAGGAAAATGCCAAGAGTCGTAGGAAGGGTACGTTATGCTTCCATCTGTCTGCCCCTTAACCTTCAGTTCTTAATTCTTTTGATAGTTTTGTGCAAGCACCAAATAATGACAGTGTGCATTCCCAAATGATGGTGTTACGAGAAGACTATGTAGTATTTGGGTTAGGGGTAATTTTAAATGCCTCCTTCATTTTGAATGGCCTCATCACAAGCAATTCTACCCAGTTTTTGACTACTGGAGACCTTGCAGTGAAGGATATCAAGCCTTCCAAAGGGATTTAAATGTATTTATTAACAAGGAACATGCAAGCCTTGCTTTTTTTTCTCCCATTGTAACTGCATTCCTGCTCCTATGTCAAGGAACAGATGTCACATATTTTTCATGAAATATTAAGCAAGGGCAAACCATCTGATGACAGCACAAAAAGACGCAGCTTCCATGGCCCAAATGCTGAAAACTGTCCATTGTCAACTGGATTGCCAAAGTTTTAACCATACTCAGTATTTGACCTTGAATTTGTTGCTTGCTTTAGCAGTATGAGAGAACAAAAACGCACAAATAACATCATACTGCTAGGAAGGAACCAAATTATTAAATTAACCTTGCTTATAACATCTCCAAGGCAAATTTGTCATGAATGTTTCAGGCTGCTCAAAGAATCACCAGCAAAAGTATCAACAAAAGCAGGTTTAATATTAAAATGAAAGCACAACAAAGTTTGTTGGCAGGGTTCACTCTGCTACTTGCTAGATGGTTGGAATACACAGAGAAAAAATTGGACTGAAATCTAAAATCAATCAATCTAAACCTGAAGTTAGCCAGAAATTATCTGTGTGGGAGCTGGGGACAAAAAAACGTAAGGGTAAGGGAAAGGGTAAGGATAAAAAGCAATAAGGAAGACCCTCCTGTTGAGTCATAAGGTTTAGAGTAGTCCCCCTTGCCAAACTTATCTCTGGACTTGACCACCGGTTTAGGCCTAAAGGTTTTAACGACACTTAATCAATAGCTGAATTTAAACAATTTAACAAAAGATTATATAGAATTTACTGTAAGCACAGCAGTAACTGACTTATAGGCTTAACTTAGGAATCTAACATATTTAAGAATCCAACAGAGCAACATTCCTAGTACCTTTGCTATAGCATATTCACACACATAGGTACACAGACCTAAAAGAATATGTCCACAGCCTGCTGTGGTCCAGGAGAACTGAAAGAGTGTCACTTGGACCCACTCTTTATAGGGTTGCAAGAAAGTTGGCTTTAGCCAACAGTAATTTTCCATTCTTGCTGCAATTTGGGTGGTAACTTTCTCTGAAAGTTTGGTAAGTTTGTTATAATGTTATTCCATTTGGGTTGTTATTCAGGTAAGAAGAATAAGTTTTCAAGGCTGTTTGAAGAAAACCAGGAGCTCGTTAGACCGCAGAAGTTCCTGGGAGCAGACAGTGTTTCTGATAAGCTTGAGAGAAGCTCAGCCCAGGTGCTGTTCGTCAAGGCCAAGGCCTGATAGCATTTCTGAGATCATAGTCTGGCCTGAAGAGGGGCAGGGAGGAAGGATGCACCACCACAATCCACCCCACAACTAAAGGCGATCTGGTTTACTCCACAGAGTGGCAGTGTGGTCCCCTCTCACCTCTGTGCCTATAAACAGAGATATAATTTTTTTATATATTTATATTTATTATATATAAATTATATAGTAAAATTCCAATTATAAAAATTTAAATTTTAAAAGTGTTGAGAGAATCCAGCCCTGAAGAAAAGAGAAAGATCTAAAGACAGCCCCTTCTTCATGTTTCCTTGCTATCAGTTTTGTGCTTTTCGCCTTTGAATGTGTCGTGTCCCTCACTTGAGACCTGCTCCTGTTCTCCTCAGCCGGGCAGGCAGGAGCTCTGCCCTCATCACTGTGATGGATTTAATGCCAGAAAAATGATGCAATTCTACCTATTTCTTTTTCTTTCTGGCTTGCTGAAATCCAGTGATTCTGGGGTACGTAATGGCTGCAGCACAGCATCCCAGCAATATCATCTCTGCCAATTGCTGCCGCAGTGTTTGTGTGTGTCTATAAACCAAAGCTTCTCATGGGTTTTTCTGATTTGTGAGGAATGTGTCTGTACATGTTCAAATTCTGGAATGTGGCATCCAGTTCATATGCTAGCCACGTTTCAGGATCTCTTAACTGCTTTGCAAAAGGGAAGCAAAATTGGCTTTGTTTCCACATCCTCTTCACAGCTAAATTCAGCAGAAATGTATGAGGGCAGGAGGAGGAAAGACAGAGCACCAGCCACCTTAATTTAGAGATACTGGCAAAAAAACCCCTGAGTATTATTAGGAAGTAGCATATGCTCCAACTTGCTTTCCATTGCAGCTCCTCCTCTTAATCATCTCTTCCCTCTCTTCTCAGAGAGAGTCCCAGTGCTTTAACTCTTCATGTTTTTCCCTGACTTGTTCTGTCCAAACATGGGCAGCACACCTTGCACAGAAACCGGCATTAAGAACCAACATCTTTATTCTGCCATCTGGGAGGCTTGGCACTTGGAAGCAAAGGCAGTGGTGTCAGGCAGCAGTCATATTTGGTCCCTGTGAAGCATGGGATTTTGAATTGTTTACATAGAGGTAGGGAAGCACAATGTGTGGTTTCCAGACCTGGAAAAGGGGAGGCACAGGAAATTAAGGCACAGAGTGAGTCGTGACAGAGGGAAGATCCAAGTCCTCTGGCTTCTGTTTCTGTGCCATAATTTCTGTGTCCTTTCTCAAGTAAGGGGCAGTGGTGTTATTTTTCTGAACATTTTGCTTCCAGCACGACAAAGCTCTGGTATGCCATATCCACCAAAAGTTAGCTCAAGGAAAGGTAAACATCCTTGAGACTACATCCAGAAATAGGCATATAATAGTAATTTGAGGGTGGTGTGAAGTGATACTTTGACAGAGTGCCAGGCTATGGGAGGAAAAGTCATGCAGCCAAGACTGACAAATGTAATCAGTATTCACTGGCTCAGCTGTTAGGAGACCAGATTTGGAAGACTTCTGCAGGTTGGTGAGCTCTAGAGATTTGAACCTTTTATAATGAACTGGAGTAGCACAAAGCAGGCAAGCCATGTCTGAGGCTCTCTGGCATGGAATTAAATATTTATTTTTCATAATGGAACAGTTAATTTGAAAGCTTTCAGCAGGAAATTCTGCTTTTCAAAACTTAGTCAGAGTGACCTTGTGGCAGATGAAAAGCAAAAGAGTTTCATCCCAGAATTTTTTGAATGGCAGCTCAGCTATCTGGTGGGGAAAGATGTGGCTCTGATGGCAGCATTTTGCCCTTGCCAGCAAGGAACCCAAAGCCAGCCACCAGAGCAAATGATAAGAAGGTAACGAGGAAGAATTTTTGTTACTCCATCATGTTCGTAAAATCTTTCTGACAACTCCACAAATACGTCCAAGGAGACCATTTTTTAGATTAAGTTCTGCCTTCTGGAGAATTTCTCAGGAATTACGCCATCAAAAGGAACAAGTAAGGCAAATACATAGAGAAATACAGTATGATCAAAGGGAGTCAAAGTGGCTTCAGGAAGCAAACATCACACTTAAGTGGCTTCAGGTCCTTGAGGTTATGTCTACAAGAGAATTCAAATAATAATAATAATAATAATAATAATAAATAATAAATGCAGTTGATGCTCTTGCATGAGCACTTTGATTCCTCAGAAAACATTTGAGAAACTGTGGTGCATCACAGGTTATTAATATAAAAGATATGAAGCTACAGACAAAGTGGAAAGTTGGCAGAGTCTACTGGAAATTGGCTAACGGGCAGGAAACAAAGGGTGGCAGTAAAAAGCTAAAAGGAGATTAATTGGTGAATGCTGCAGGGAGCAGTGTTGGGACCCACTTTTTATTATTTACATATAAATTACATGGAGAGTGGTATTGAAAGATCTCATCATTTGCCAGGAAAGCTGCACTGGATAACACTGCACATAAAAGGGATGATACAATTAAGAAAGGGCTTAATTTGTTGAAGTAGCTGGGTTGATCAATAGTGCAGGCGAGTGAATGCAGGCTGTTGTTTAGCTGGAATTCCCCAGAGGCTGGCTGCCGAGGAGCACCTCAGGTGGCTGCAGGCTCACATGTCACTCTGCTGTGAGCAGTTTTCCAGCCACAGGGACTCGCGTTGGCTGCCTTTTAAAAACAAACCTGGCCAGCCAGGCACAGCGCCTTCGCAGGGCTGCCGTGGTCCTTTGCAGCAGCCAAAGGCAGGGTTTGTCTGGTGGGTAGATCTGTTTGAAATGTAAATAAAAACCAGCCCACCTGTTAGTTCATTGTTTGCCCAGAGCAGTTTTCTCAGTGCTCTTGACTGCATGTATGTAATATGTAATATGAGAAACAAATACCTGGATTGAAGAAGGACATTATTTGACAAACTGCATAATGCACGTTCAGAAAGATGTGTATGACTGTGGGCTCTAGTGGTGTGTATCCACTGTTACCTGTCAGCAGATCTGTAAGTACTAGTCAGTTTAAGTAGTATTATTCTATCTGTAGGATATAAGGATAACCCAGTGCTTATTGCTGTGACTTGATGGTTGGCTGTGTTGCTGAGGTTCTTCTGCTCGTTACTGTTTTTACATTTTCTGGTTTCTAGCATCAAGTTCAGCTAGTTAACAGGTCAGCTACTTTACATCAATAAGACATCAGTAGATGGGAGAAGTATGGTGACCAAACTTGGCTCCTTCCAGGGCTGCCCTGATATGCCAGAGAGATGAATATAAAGAATATAAAGAGTGAGAAACTCACACTTCACATAGAAGGGGCTGGTAGGCTGGAGGGAGTTGCTGAGAGGGCTCTCAGGACATCATGGGAGCCCAAGGACGCAAATTCTGTGGGGCACTCTCAGGAGTGATGTCTGGCTGCAGAAGCAGTGATTCACAAGGAAAAGACTGAAGATTCAAGATGGCATTGTTAGGAAGTTTGTCAAGGGTGCTGCACCAGTTAAGGAAGCATCTGCACTGCCAGTCATTGTCCAGCCAGCTGTCACCTGAAAGAGCAGGATTCTGCAATGCTGCTTTACAGTGTGAGCAGCTTTGTACAGACTTGTGTCACAGACAGAACTTTCTTTAAACCTCACCCTTTACTTTCCTCAAATACAGCTACAGGACAGAGGCAGTCATTGGGAAGGTTTACTCTGGAATCTAAAAAAATAAAGCAAAATAGTAATTTTCATTGCAATCATTGAGCTGCTTTTGGTCACATGAGATTTAAAGTGCTGTGGGTTCATTGCTGTTGCAGGCACTTAGGTAATTCCCTGGGTGTCTCCTCATACTTCAAAACTGTGGCATATCATACTCTGTTACCATTTTTGTACAGTGTGGAGTGTGCTATGGGTGCTGCACAGCGTGGGATGTGTATGGAGTGGGTGTTCAGTGAGCCATGCTGGGCTGGGCTTCCGTTCCACATGCCCAGCTGGTACTGCTCAGCCCGTGTGCCTCCAGGAGCTCTGCTGTCACACTGCTGCCACACTGCTCCAAGCCCAGCTGAAGGCACAGGGCGCTACTGTAGGAGACCCTCATTGACCCAAGAAAGAACTAGAACAAAGGTGCTGGCAGAAGAATGGTTAGGAGCTGGTTACTTTCTGCACCTGGACAACGCAGTCCATGAACATAACCTGACCCTGCAAATAGACTGGACAGGTCTAACTCTTTTTTGCCAGCAACATATTAGGGGCACCTACAGCTGTGTTTAAGAAATCCAAGGCAAGACACAAAGAAAAGACTTGAGGCGACAAGAAGGCAGACAAAACTGCATTTCATTGAATGTTTACTTGCATGCCCAACTGGTCCTTATATGCAACAATTTTACATCAATTGTCCCAAGCTTGTCTCCTGTAACCTTGGCACTCTCTTTTCCTTAGCCTGGGGACTAGCCTAACACCTCACTGTCCTCTGCGTTTCTTCTGACATCTAGTTTCTTCTCCACATATGCCTTTCTGCTGGAGATGCCCACTTCACAAGGCTTGTCCTTTCAGGATGTACCCTTCTTCCTAGATTACACAATAAATCAGAGAATGCATTTTTTTTTTCTGTTCCCCTAAGACAAAACATATTCTTGGTAAAATGATCTCTTCTTGATGCTGCTCATGGACTGGCTGCATAAGTTTCTCATCCATCCCAGTGCCACTCCTCAGTCAGACAAAATGGTTCGTTTCAGGAGGATTACAATCAGTGATGCATGGTTTTGCTTTCCTACCTTCTTCCCCACCTAAGCTGCAGAAATGGCTCTTGTGATGTAATGTGTCTTTTGCCTCGGTTGGGATGTGCTTTTCCCAGCACAGATGTTTGAAGCTTGGTTAGCCCTACCAGGGGCTTGGTGCTGAGTGCATCCCTGAGCATTAACTGTGATGCTTTCTCAAGTATTTGCTGGTCCCCAAGAGATCTGACCAAAACAGGTACTGTATATTGATGGTTGTGTTGGCAAACTCAGCTTCTACACCCCAGTGATTTCAGAGTTGCAACTGTGGGCTGTTAGGGCTGAAATAAATTCTGGGAGACAGAGACTATGACAGCTACTGATTTCCTTACAATAAGCTTGAGATGAGAGCTGTGCTGCATACAGGGGTCTTTTCTACATTCCCACTCAAGTCTGAATAAGCAGATATGCTCTAATGAAGAGAGTATCTTGCCTTGAATTTAATCCTCTCCAAAGTCCTTATTCAGCTGCTACCTCAGATAATGAAGTGAAGGTTACATTTTACAAATGACCTTCTTGTGCTTTTGAGTGAAAGGCGAACTGGTAAGGATTAGCAGTCAGATCTAGGTGATTTTTTAAATTTTTTTTTTTTTTTCTGGTACTGGTTGAAGTCCCATAAAAGCGTAATTACATTAAAAGGTCCAGGCATTTTATATGCATTGCCTGCTCCATGGCTCCTAAGGGGAGAGTGCACCGTGAGGGAGAATAAAACAGCTCATATTTTCTTGTTATGCCAAGTGCTTGCCCTGACTAACTGCTGTTAGTGGAGTCCAGGACTGGAGCTGGGTGTGTGATGAGGTGCACCATTTCTGAATTTCAGTATAGGTGATCCTTCCCTCCTGTCTGCCTTGCCCTGGTTGTTACAGTTCTTTCAAACTGTGGTTGTTGCTGTGGTAATTAAAGTGCTCTGTGGGTGCTTCCTAATGGCTCCCCATCATAACCTGGGAATTGCAGGCATTTCTCAGCTGGAGTACAGCAGGTGCTGGAAGGGGAGTTACACCAAGCTAAAGGCTTGTTTTAAAACACTTTCTATGGCCTTTGCTTGCATTCTGGCTCAGCTGATGGCCCCGCAGCAACCCCCACTGTGACTGCCTCCACTACTCTCAACCTCTCTGGGAAGAGGATGGTGGAAGTTGTTTTCAAAGGGAGGGTGTGAAGAGGTGCCAGTGGTGATCAGCCTGACTAGGGCTGCAGACAGACAAATTGAAGTCAGTGGGTATTTTAATAGTGTGAATAAGCTTCACTTTTGTGCAGATCCTGAATTGGTCTGTAGCTACTGAAATCATTACAGATACATGTGATCTGAGCAGTTTTTCTGCATTTCATGGAACCACTCATTTGCTCAGGCAAAACTCAAGTGCAGCAGCTGCCTCAGGTTTAGAAAAGTGAATGCAATGCCGGCTGTCACACAGGCATTTCCAAACATGCAATCTGGCAGACTTAAATGGATCAGGACAAATAGTGAAAACAATTATTTGTGAATATTTTATTAGAAAATATCAAAAATTCATCAAATAAATTATTCAGCTTCCATATGACTAGTCCTGCCAATGATAGCGAGGAGCCTCATGCACTGAAGCCAGGCTGCCGGGCGGGGGAGGCTTCAAGTGCTTCTGGCATCAGGCAGCGCAGCGCCCTGGAGCCTGGTTCCGGAACACTCGCATCCATCCCGTCTGGGCTGACACCTGAGCCACACTGAGCTGCAGCAGGAAGGGTTGCTGTGTGGAGGGCTGAACTGGAGACAGACTCCGCCAGTGCCATGGGAGGTTATTTCAGTGCCCTGGCTGAACCTGATAAACTCACAGCCAAACTCAGCAATGTTTCACAAACAGGTCTGACAATCATCTCCTTCATGAATGTGCCTTGGGTTTTTTCTTTTAGGTGCGAGTCTATGACCTGCTGCAGTACGAGCATGGGCCAGATGATGTCCTGATCCTAGCTACTGACGGACTCTGGGATGTGCTGTTAAATGAAGAAGTGGCAGAAGCTGTCACTAACTTTCTACCAAACTGTGACCCTGATGATCCCCACAGGTTCGTGCTCATCCCCTATTTTCTAGCTTCTCCATAGAAGAGCACTTTCTGGTAACCTATTTTTGTAGAAAGTATGGTATGAATAACATTTGGGAAACATGCAACACTTAGAAGAAGACCTTTTTTTAAGTTGCATGGAGCCTCTACAGCAAATGTGAGCAGTTGGAGCAGGGGCTCTATTATAACTCAGAAATGCCTGCCTTCAAAGGAATAGGTGTGGGATCACAGTATCTTGGCATGGGAGCCATTTTGTTTATTGTATGAGGTCCTGTGAAAACTGTAGGAGGCTGGGGTCTTGGAAGAAAACGGCAACAAGTCTCTCCTCTGGACAATCCTGTAACACTAAAGATTGTTTCTCAGAAGGACATCCTCAACATCTCCCTCTCTCTCTCACTGTGTATGTATACAAATACTGCACACTGGTTCCCACTCGTAACTAGTCATGGTGTGACCTTTAAACCTACCTTCTGTAGAGGATGCTCAGTGCTACCAGCTGCAGGAAGGTGTGGTGACAAAACAGGTGGAAAGTCTGACTTGTATTTTATTTAATTAGATCCTGCTTCATTCATCACTTTAATCTACCTCATGCTCTTCATTTTTCTATCTTTATCACCTCTTAGACTATCAGCTTCTGTCCTTAAAACATACCATCACACAAACAAACAAGTTCCCAAACAACCTCTAGAGACTTTCTGCCTTGAGTGATTCCATAGGTTTGTCTGCTACTGAGTTCAGTGTAAAAGATTATGCCAGAGATCAGAAGTCTTTTGCTTGTAAATGGGACTGTGAAAGTAGAAAGAGCTTTATTTGTTCTTAGGAAGGGAAGTGTGTGTTGCTAGTGAATTTAGGGCTGTCTACCACTGTGTTCTGCCCTCACCCTCGACTGGGAGTGGGGATGAGAGATTTTGCACATCCCGAGTTGGTCTGTGGAAAGTGGAGTTTCAGAAATAGCTGAGACCCATCTCAAAATGCTTGTTGTTTCTCATATTTCTAAGTGGTCATCTTCACAGGGTCAGCCCTGTTCATCAACAAACAAGATAACTGGGTATGGACACCTTGACAGTGACTTGGGTTTTAAAAATAGAACACCTTCAAAATAACTCAACAGCAGTATATTCTTGCCTTGACACTTAAAAATATGGAATGCAAAAAAAGAGGTTTTGCTGCAATCATCGGGAGAATGGGTGATTGATGATTATCATGAAGCTGCAACTACAATATTTTGACTTTACCCATCTCCTTATGCCAAAGATAAGATGTGGTATGAATGACAGCCCCGGGCCATCTCTACTTCAACAAGACATGCAGCTGCGTCTGCCCTCTCTCTGGGAGGAGATCAGACAGGATCAGCTAAGGGCACTTTCAGGGCATCTGCCAGTGTGCTATGCAGACATGCTGTTAATTTAAGGTAGGAGGAGATGACCTATCCAGTCGACTTTCAGTTATTCCCTAACACCATTCAGAAATGCTGTGGTGCTTTTGTTCTATTTTGTTCCTGCATCCTTGAGATTCTTGCAAAGGCATCTGGTAGGATGCAATACCTCTGTCCTGCTCTGTGTCCATTCTCATCTAGTATTTGGGAGAGTTTGGCCCTGCCTTCCATCTTCACAGTCCCATCTGTTGAGAATACAGTCAGGCTGTGTTGTGTCTGTCTTGTTCCTTTTGGTCTTTACTAAGCTGATGGTGATGGCCATCATGATTGCTGCAGTAGGAAGCAGGATTCTTCAAGCTTTTTGACTTGTTAGGTGAGTTATTTCATCCATTATAGAACACTCAGAGCAATGAGAGACACTAAAGGAAAATTGTATTTTCTTTGTTTTGATTTAGATTTTCTCATACTGGTTTAGCAATTGTGGGGAATTAGTCACTGTTTGTGCCAGCATGAGTACCACACATTCCAGAGCTAAGCCTGCTGTTTATAACTTAGAACAAACACATTTATTGGTGTTTGACCTACTGGTCTTTGAATGGACATCTGAATCGTAAATAAATTTGTTCTTTTAAGCAACTTTGTGCCAGATCGTTTAGAGGCTTACAAATAGTGATGGCAAGACCTTTCTCATGCCAGCATGCAAAAGGTAATTAGAGCAGTCCCTCATATAGTTTACAATTATATTTATGAAAATTACCTTTGTGGAATTGCTCTTGCTGCTTGGTTGTAAAGAATATTTAAAGGTTTTAAAGTACTGTGTGAGAGGTTCTATATAATTATTTCACAGTGGTCTAAATGAGGTGTAACTAATGAATTTACTGTAGCATTACAGCTCAAGCTGTGGAGCTGCATTCATTCCTCTCACTAGTCAGTGACAGAAAAATCTCCTTTGCTGTATTATAAATGTTATGTTTAAAGGAAATGTTATCCCAGAAAATGTCAGGTTCTGTGCAGTGCAGTGACATAATCTGTGGTGAGGTGATCAGCCGAAAATGTAATATCTCTAGGGATGTAGAAAACTTGTCAGAATGTAAGAGACTTGCACCCTGGGTTTGGCAATGCTGTGGTCTTCAGGAGAACCAACCTGTGGAGCAGCCTCTGGATCCACCTGACCCAATAGCCTACTTATTTCCTGACAGCAGCATATTAGAAAAGAAAAGAGGAATAAAAAGCCTAGAGAGGATTTTAAAGCTGCAGAGTACTTATCTGTTACATAATTAGCTCCTTGCGGGACCAATATCCCTCCCATTTGAATTAGAAGTCACTTTATAGCCTGATGGGTAAGAGATTACAGCCCCCAGCAGTGCTCTTGGGACTCTCTCCTGGTGGGTACTTACTGTGAGTATTTGTTGCCCACGAAAAACATCTCTGAATTCTATCAAACATAGCATGTGCCTGGATGTCTCCAAGTGCAGGGAGAGCAAAGTCCTCAGGTCTCTCTTCATCCAGCCATGCAGACACAACCTCAGGGGATTTGGGCACACACTTGTTTAAGAGAACAGTTCCTGTGTGAGGGCTGTGATGGAGTGAAGAGGCTGGGATGGAGCAGGATTTCTTAGCCAGCTCATTTCTTCTGGGTATTGTGGCAGATGAGCATTATGGGGCTCCTAGCGAAGGAGTGGCGGTGCCACTGCGGCTGTCCATACTCCAGCTCTCTGAAGAGGTATGAAGATAGAGAACTGTGACTCTTTGCCAACTTCCTTCAGTTGCATGTATGCACATTTACCCCCGACCTTGGGAATCTTTTATTTCTCATCCTTCCTTTTGTCATTTCTTGTCCCCTCATTTTCCCTCTCACACTCACTAGAGATTTATGAGGATGCTGAGGAGCTCCTCCACCTCTGCTGGGTGTGAGGAGATAAGAAGCTGCTCAGACAGCAGCACGATTCCCCCACTGTCACCATTTCTCCTTCAGTACTTTCACTGATCAATACAGAAAGCTTTGGCATAAGAAAAAAACCTCCATTTATTTATTCTTAAAACACAAAAGTTGTATTCCAGCAAGGCTATTCATTAGGAGGAAGTGGATACTTAAAAACTACTTCAGCAGTTCTCTAATGCTGTCTCGACAGCTGAATCCCAATTTCACAGCACTGGAGAATAAAACATTTGGTAATGGACTGCAGCTGCTATTCATCTCCAGGTACAAGAGACTCACCCTATCTCTTCTACTGCCAAGTTGAACAGCATTGCTTCAATTCAGCTCTACACAGGAAAAGAATACTTTACTTCACTACTGCCTTCACCTGTTCCATTTTCTTTGCTTCATTGTGCTGGTTTTCTTGAGTATTTCACGGTTTGTCTACAAGAGAATTTCTTGTTTATTAAAATTCCTTTTTTTAATCTTCCCCTCTCCAAACATTCAGCAGCAAAAGCCAAATACAATCAAAAGCAATACTCATTCCTTTGTACTCCTTAGATGTGGAAAGTCCTTGTTAATTAGAAAAAGCAGGAAGGCAAAGTTTTCTTGCAGAATGATGGGTGTTTCTTTCTCAAATTGTGACAATAGCTGAGAAGTCTTTGGGAAATGTGTTCTTGCCAAAATTCACTCAGCATCAGACATGCTGTGAATAAATATTTCAGTTTCTTGCTTGCCACGTGGAGTCCTTTTGTTCCTTAGCCCTGCATCTGATTTGAGAACTGAGGAGTGCAAGTATGTGTTTGGGTTTTTTCCCCTTAGAAAGCAAGATTTCATGTTGCATTAGGAAAGTAAGGGCAGTGCTTCTAGTTACGTCCTGATGTTCTAGCTCGAGGTTGTGGCACAGACTGATCTCAGAACATGCAGACACTGCATGTGTGTATGCAAGCATGTGTGTTACATTTCATGTCTTTGGGCCCTTCTTTTACTGCTAAACTAAATCATTTGTCAAAACTAGTGTGGCCTGGAAATTTTATCCCTCGGTACCATTAGGAACAGTGGGTGCATTGCAGCTGCACAACATTACTTGAATTTGGCATCAAACCTTTAGAGTAGTCAAGCATTGGTTCCTTTGCATTGAAGAAATATTTCTAGTAGAGCAAATATATCTATTCTTGATTCAAAGGAGTCTTCTGAGTTCAAGGCATCAAAACTCTAGGCACAGAACATAACTGGATTTTTCTTCTTCTTTTATACCCAGAGACTGAATAAAGTCTCTTAATAGAAATTACAACTTAATAAGGAATTTTGTGGTGAAAAGGTCAGAAGAATCCTGGGTAATTGATAAACCTAAACACACACAGTGCTTCTGATCAACAGAGATACTGTTCTTTCCCTTTCTACAGATGAGATCTGGGCAGATCATTTCTGGTCAAGGATCCTCCCTAGAAAAGGGAGTACTGGAATGCAAACCCTTCTTGTCCTTTCTGGTTTTGGAAACACAAAGGTGTGCTTTAGTTCTGGAGGCCTGTGTGTGTGGCTTCATAGAGCCATGCATCATCCTGGAAGTTGATACTTAACACTTTTAATAAAAACCATGCAGACTGGTGTTTTTTTCTTGACACTCTTTAAACTGATCAGTTAATTTTAATTATCAATTTATAGAAAAGCTTGCCTCCACCCAGTCAAATTCAAAACCTCTTGGCCAGGTGTTGGGCTGATGAAGTAAAACACATGACAGTAGCTGTTCCCCCATAATGATATTTCTTTCAGAGGAAACTTCTAAGGGAGTACACAGATGTGTTGATGTAGTAACAGCAGGTAAAGCAGTAAGGGAGAACGTGACAAAGCACTGCCTATGCACCTTTTGGTCTCTGACACCCTTCTGCCCCCAAGCAGCATGTGGTAGTTTTTCAGGACAGAAAAATAACTCCCATAAATCCAATGCCACTGAGCCCAGCACAGGCTGGAAGTTTTGAAGCAATGGGAAACTTGGTATTTCACTAAATTAAGCACTTGACCATTCACATTCATGCAGTTTTCACTGAACTTATACATGTGAAAGAACTGGGGGACTCTGTTAATCTGATCATATTAACTGTAACTTTCCTTTTCCAGTTTCAGAATAAAAGAGATTTAAAAGTCATTCCCATGGTCAAGAAAACAGACAAGTTAATCTTAAAGTGAAATTTGGATTTTATTTTTATGCTCTATTACTTGCTATCAAATTACTTTTTTTTGTTACAGTTCATTTCTGAAATATTTGAGCCATGTTTACCTTCAAGTGTGTAGTTTTCAACAAGTAGTGTTATTGGGGTCCTCAGTTTTTCAGACTATTACTAGAAAGCAAATTTGTTAAGGCAAGTGTGTTTAATACTTTTCTGAGGATCGGTGAAGCCAGGCACTTAGAATGGCCAGTGACTTTTGATCAAGTGGTGCCTGTCAATCAGAAACTGTCACTGAACTGGAAGGAATCGCTTTGTGCATATGCCATGGTTTGTGTTTCTCCTGCCTGCTTCTAAAACACTGGGAAGCATGTCTTGGTAGTTCACAACATTAAATCTGGCAGGCAGCAGGCCGTGCAAACCCACTTTGCTGATGGAGACAACCCTCCCTGGCTATAGTGTGCCTTTTCCACAGGTACACGCTGGCGGCGCAGGACCTGGTGATGCGAGCTAGGGGAGTGCTGAAGGACCGGGGCTGGCGGATATCCAACGACAGGCTGGGCTCTGGAGACGACATCTCTGTCTACGTCATCCCTTTGATCCACGGGAACAAACAGTCGTGAAAGGAGCACCAAGAGCGGTTATAGGATGGGGATCTTTTTGGGAAGGGCCTGTAAGAGACAATAGATTTTTGGTGGTCTGACCAGGACACTTCCAATTGATGTAATCTAGTCAAAACTAATGCTGGAGGGTATTTTTCTGCCCAAAAGGTAGGGTTCTGCACATATACTGTATATGATTAAAGATAACCCTTAAGATTCCAGTTTCCCTACAGAAATGGTTTTGGTGCTTAACAGGAATGGGATTTAAATGCTGCTAGCATATTATGAATTCTGTCATCCCTCTAGGTGGGGTGGGGAATTAATTTTTTTTCTCAGTTTACCATGTAGCTTGGAAGAGCCATTTCAGTTGTGAAAGTAGAAGTGGGTATCAGAAGCCAAGGAGGCTCCTGAAATCTATCCTCAAATATTCAGAAGGGGACTTGGGTTACATCTCATTTAAGAATATAGATATACATATATGAGACTCAAGGGTTTTCTTTCAGAAAGTTGTATTCATGACTTATCTATGGACAACTTCAAACTTGCGTAATCCTTTGAGCCCCCATTTTCCTCTCCTCTCTCTTCTTCAGTAGACTATACCTCCTGTATTTTAGTAGGAAAACTGAAATTGGGTTCAGTGTAACTATGCCTGTTTACTGCAGCTAAAAACAGTCGCCTGCAAAGTTTTCCAGGAGAAATAGGTCACAGTCCTGTATGGCAGAATTTATTCTGGTGTGAGGAGTTACTTGTCAAGATTTCTTGTTGCGTGTATACCATGATTATACAGAGCATGCAAACTCAGCTTTACGTGATGTTTACCTGGAGGCCGTGGTTTCTTTGGGATCAGAGATTTACATTCATTGAATGGTTCTGCCTGCTTTATCCTGTTAAAAGGATCCCATTTCAATTTCCGATTTCCATCGGTTGAGATTTAGTAAATTTGTTTGGGCTCCTGAGTGTGTACTCAAGTGGACTTCTACTTGAAGTAGTTATTGTTCTCCTTAGCAATTTGGATAGACAGATAGTGATCTATTTCAAAGGTGTTTTAGTTCTTCTTGCCTCATTTATTATTCAATATACTTTCGTCTGCTTGACTGTGGGTGATCAGAAAGGGACAGCTTAAAACTTTCTGTCCTCATGGCATTGAGAATTGTACTCAAGGATCACAAGATGACTGTGATAGATACAAGCCCTTGTCTTGCTTCAGCTTTTTTCTTAGCAGTGATAATTTAAATAAAGAAAATTTGTGTAAAACATTTTTGACATGAAAGCAGTAGTCCAGGAGAGAAACAAGTGAGCAAGTCTGTAGTGTCACCTGGCTGCCTAGTCCACACAGGCAGCTCTCTTACTTCATTGGCACTTCAGAGAAAACAAAATCAGAAAGTTCTAACAAACAGGCAGGTATATTGGCTAGGGAGCCAACTTCCCCCTCATTTGTGCCAGATCACATTGGTGTGGAGCTGTTCATCTGGTTTGTATTTCTTCGAGAAGAAAAAAGACAGGGAGCTGACATCATTGTAGGGCACTGACTAGGGAGCTCACAAACGTTGTGTCCTTTCCAAAAGACAGAGAGATGCTGTGCCCTTTGCAGGCTTTCTCCTGAACAGGCGTGGCTCAGAGCTTGCCAGTTCTGTAATTTATGATGTGCTGTGTAAACACGGCACAGCCCGAGTGCGGTGCAGCTGCTCAGATGTTGTATTTGACTGCATCTGGAAGTACAGTTTGGTGGATTGAAACTACTCTTGCTCCAAATCTCTAGACCCAGAGGAGGTTCACAATGAAAGCAGGCAGTGTGGAGAGTGGAACAGCTCAAACATTGCAGCAAGCTGTGTGATTCCGGCCTGAAAACTGTTCCATGAGTTCCCCAGTGCCTCATGTGATAAAGCTGTACAGAACATGGTTGTTTTATATTCTAGAGCTTCTGTATAAATCAATGGCATATCTGATTATGTGTTTTCATGCTTTCTTTCCTGATTTTTTCTCTTTACCTGTTTTTCTGTGTGCATCTGGGTGAAAAAAGAAGGCTTGGAGTCTAGAATATTTTTCACATGGCCCCTCATAGGCTTTAAAGTTTAAGCAAGAGATCTTCTCTTGCACTTTTTTTTTGGCCTAATAAACTTGTAAACATGCTTTTCATGCTCTGTGTAACTCCTGTTGTCTCTTCACAAATGCAGTTGTGTAGTCCTCTAGCAATTCAGATCCTCTTTGACAAATAAATTAGTGCTGACAAATCTGGTGAAATCATCTGAACAGCAAAGACGCTGCTGCTTTCTGCTACCAGCTACAAGCCCAGGTCAGATATTTCAGTGCCCGTGCACTGTTGGTCTTTGTTTGGTAACATAGTGTCAACGCACATACCAGCTGCTACAAAACCACTGAGTGCTATGTGGTGGAAATAGATTTCCAGTGGAGCATTTGCCAAAAATTGTAAAGTGAAATTTCAATGGCAAAGGAAAAGGTATTTAGAGGTGTTTTTAAATGTGCCCCTGAAGAGATGGGTTAGCAGACTGCATGACTAGGTGGAAGCAAACTGGCAGGTGACTTCTCAGAGCATGATCTGGTGAGCTGGTGAATCAGCCTGCACAGTGTTTGCTGTTCTTCTGAGGCACTGCCATCAGTCAGGAGCTTCTCTGCAGCAACTGGGCCCAGGCTGAGTTACGGTCCTTGTCAGCCCTTCTCCCAGAAAGGGCAGAAATACAGTATCAACAATATCAATTAATGAATTCTGAGAACTTTAGTAAAAGGTTTTGTACTCAGATGTATGTGACTGAAATTATGTTGTGATGCTTTTTGTTTCGCTTTTTTGCAAAGTACCTGTTACACATTTAGGTGTTTGCCTCCCTGGAGTGTCTGGCATCCATGTATTAGTACTTGGGCTTTCACTTCTACCTGCTTTTTGTAAGAGGTTCTTGCATACCTGAGCTGGGGTTGTGCTCTGCTTCAAGGCGTGATATTAATACATATACACACCTAAGGCTCACAGAAGCAGCAGGCAGGAGTAATTTATTTGAGGTATTATGTGAGAAGCAAGAATAATTAAAAGCACTTCCAATTCCCTTTAAAGGCTGAATTACTTTGCATTGCACAGCATTGGAAAACACTGATGGCAGGGAGGATTCCTGGTGCACAATGCCATTTTTCAGATGCAGGATGGGTACTGCTTTAGGTCTCAGTGAAGCTCCTGCGTTAGGAGCAGACAGCTTGTGTTCTTAAACTGGAGCAAGTTAGGCACCAAGTCCAAATTTTAGATCCCTGGCATACCAACTTAGTTACTGCCTGATGCTGACAGTGCTCTGGCTTTTTGCCAGTCAAGTTCCCTTAGTATCCAAAACTGTTACAGCCTCACCAGCAAGGAGCCTCAGTCCTGAGTCACATCTGCATTCATATTGCTATTGCACACAGTGCTCTGCCTTGCCTGTGCATAGGCACTGCTTAGAAAGTTGGGCAAATTCTTGTCCTTCCTTGGATAATGACAAGGAAAGGTGACAATAAAGGAGTTCCAGTTAGCTGCAGTGTAGCACTGTCTTCTGCTGCCTAGTTCAGTCCCATTTCTAGAAACTCAAAACCAAGAAGCTTTTACCATTCTCCCAGAAATACTGTTGCAGAAAGTAGAACAGCCATATCAGATATTTTTCTCTTGCACTACAGCCTAAAATTTTCTTTCTTTAATTTTATGAAGAAGGTGATTAGAAATTTAATTTACACCAGATTATGTAACACATAACCATCTTTTGGTGCATTAAGACAATAATGCTTCCTTCATGAACACAAAAGTGTATTGTCTGAGAGGGCTGCTGTTCAGTGGCCTCCAACTAGAGAATTTTCAAAAATAAATTTTTAAGAAACATCAGGGCTTACAGACTAAATGAAAAGTGGTCAGAATCTGCTGTTAATAGTGGATTTCCATTTGCAGTTACTTCTATATAGAAATATGACAAGAGGTTTGGTGAGGTACTGTCAACTCTGTCCCTCCAGGATGTTTCTAAAGAACTGCTCTTGATGTTTGGGCAGATTTTGGCTCTGAACTTCTTCTAGGGTTTTTAAAGAACACTACATGCTTTGAGCAAATCTGCTGTGTTTCTTCCAGCCTTGGTGTTTTCCTTTTATTTTACATTTTATGTACTAATACTTTCAGCATTTTTCTATCAATCATGAATGGCAAATTGTGTGAAACTGTTGTTCCTCCCGGACATTTTAGGTATGTAAGTAGTTTTCCTTCATGTGTCCTAGATGAAGACTCAGTGATGTGGCTGTCATAGAGAGAGTGACTAAATGATGCTGTAACTGTGCTGCTGTATTTCTACCTGTGATGTACTTGAAGGAGGATGCCCTTCTCCACCTCCATGCTCATTCTGTTTTCTTTTTTTTTAACCCATTGCTGTTGGTGTTCTTTCCTAGGTGTCTAATTTTGATTTTTTTTTAATACCTGCCACATTTATCGTTCCTTCAATGGGCACTTCATCTTAATATCTTGAGATCTGTACAACTGTCTAGGGTTTATATGTCCTGAAGAAAGGAGGACCTGCTGGAGGAAGGTGTTTTGGACCAATGTACTTCTGCTTTGTGACTGTGAAATGTTAATCTTTTTGTAACCTAAGAACAAAAAATGTTTAGTAAAGGGATATATTTTGTGTTTTTTGAAACTTTTCAGTGCAATGAACAAAAGAGGAGGATACTGAAGAAGTGTATGTGCAAAGTTTTAAAATAAAATTTTAAATTATATATTATATAATCCATCTAGATGTGTAGTCATTTTTATTCTGCCTTTGTCATGAACATTCCCCGAGTCTCTTTATGTGTATTACTAATTGTACAATGTGGACAAGTAGCACACTGCTTTACAAAGGAACTGATGACTCACTGACAAAAGGTCTGACTCTTGAGTTAGTGAAGTAAATTCCTTTGAGGTGCATTAGTGGATGGGTTGATCTGGCAGAGTTCAGCTGATGGGTAGCTGTGAGAGCTTTGTGCTGCCATCAGATCACGATTCATCACTCAGACTGCCACTTGCCATGTTCTGACTCAGTGAAGAGCTGTGCAAAGTGATCCAGTGCCAGCTCTCTGAGGCATTGGATGTAATTTTGGAAATGACAACATAGTTGGAGTAAGTTTTCCCTCATCCTCAGTTCCTTAGGAATCACTGTCTTAAACTCTGCTCTGAGTTTATGTTCCAGTAAGGGTGAATTCACAGATGACACTGACGCAAGCTCTCACAGTTATTTAGTAACCAAAGGTGCTTTTGCAGCTACTGAAGATGCAGGAACTGACACCGGCCTTGCCCTGTACCAGCACAGCCACTGGCAATGCCCACCTGGGCTGCCAGCAAGAGAATGAGAGCTGGGCATGTATCTATCTACTCATTATACTTTGAATTTTTGCACTGTAGCACAAGTGGTTCTCCAGCTTCCTATTTCACCTTGTGCTTAGTAGAAGAGCACTGAAAAGATCTGTTCTGGTGGTACTGTGCTTTTTAAAGTGCTGCACGTGCCCCTGGTATGCACTGAGCACAATGGAGAGTGCAGAGAGGCAATGTGTTACTTTCTTTCACTCTTGCTTCACTACTCTTCCCTTAAGTCCTGCAGTTTATTACTGCAGTCCGACCTCAGTGTCAATTTTAAAACTGCTGTGCAAATAAAACTTCAGCACAGCTTTGCCTGGCTTGCTGGTGTCAGCTGAATAATAAGTGTTGGTAGCATGCAGTGACAGGGAACTGTTGCACATCAACTGAACCTAAAGGATCTTATTCCACATCATCCTTTTGCATTTCCTATGCCATAAATTCTGCAAGCTTGTAGATCAAGTAAGGCTTCTTAAATTTTTTTAGGTAATTCATACAACTCTTAAGATTTTGATATCAGTTTCTGTAATTCATGCAGGCAATAAGTCAGTGCTTTGCCAAATAATCCATTCATGTATCCTTCTAAATGTGCCCAGTTAACTAAAGTGACATAAGGGAACAATCCCAGTAGTTTATTGTATTTTGCACAGTTTCTGTAAAACCAAGGCCTGGAAGTTTGTGTTCTTATGCATCCTGGTAGGGCAATGTACTTCCACAGAAAGTTGACTTCTTTATGCTTTTACACAATGGCTTTTACTGATTCCAGAGTTTCTCTCATGCTTTCCAGGAAGGCTTATATCAGTCAAGGTTTTTTCACATCCTGTTCTTGTTAGGAGGAAAGATGAAGTTGTTTTGTTGTTTTTTTTTTTTTTAATCCTCTACTTTGCAAAACAAAGGATGCCATAATTTTTGGGGATGTTTAAATAATAATTTCAGGGGAAATGGTGCTTTGAGGGTGAGATTGTTACAAAGGAGTTTGATGAAGGTAGATAAAATGTATCTACAAGTAGATAAAGACACATTATTTGGAGACTCTTAAGAATTATTATTAATCATGAATTTGAAACTGAAGCAATAGTCCACTACACTGTCACAAAATGTTAAGGGGAGAGGGAGGTAGCTGCAGCAGAAGAAATAGTTAGATCTTTACTGTAGCTACTTTAAGATCGATTATTTCGATGTGTAGATAGAAGATCTCTGAACCATCAGGAATTTGAGGCCACCCAATATTAGAATTACATTGTTTTTCTTATGTGGTTTAGTGCATAATTTCTCAGCCTCTAAAGAGTCAAAGTACCCCTCATCTTGACCACAAGCATTTATTCCCTTAAGTGACAAAAATCAATCCCTCACAGCGTTCCTCTGTCAAGATAGCACACCACCAGCTGTAATGGTTTGGTGTTTGGTGTGAGCTTCTCAGTCATCCCTGGATTTACGAGTCTGTTGGTTGGGTGTTCTGCTCGTCTGTGGTAATTCAAGGACTTTCCCAACAGACTGGACTCCAACAGAGCATCTTCTGGGTCTATTTATGCTATGGGGTGGTATTTTTCCTTCCTTTCCTCTCCTTACTGTGCCCCTCTCAGATTTAGAACATTTTAGAGTAGTTAACTGCCTTTGAGATGAGCCACTGAGTCCCTGGCCATCCACCTCCTCCCACCGCTTGCATCCTGCAGGTGGCTGAGAGCATCACCAGCAATGCAGGAACACTGGTACCTAAAGGGAAGACTCACAGAAGAGGAAATGGTATCTTCATTATTCTAACATTGCTCATTACCTCTAAATTAAAACTTACATGCCTGTAATGTTTTAATTCTCCAGTTTGAAAGGGGAAACTTTAATGGTCTTTAAGTTGGTTTTAGAAGGCTCAACTTTTTGGACCATTGTTACCCCAGTTCTTTGGCTCTTCAGTTATTCTCCAGGAAAACTACAACTCCTTGGCAAATTAAGGGCTGTCTGGAAAATCCAAAGCTTGTCACGCAGGCTCAGATAGAGCATTTAGGTTCTCATATGACAGTCACAGTGTATTTCTGTAATTGCTAAACTTTCTTTAAAAGGACTAAGCAAAGAAACCTGAAATTTTGCTATTCTTGATTTAAAAGGGTAAGACTTAAGAATATGGAAATTCTGCAAGATAACCATGAGTAAAACTCAAGAAAAGATCCTGCTTTCCCATGAGAGTTACTGTGGAAGACAAATGACTAGGCAGTCACCTTATGAAATAGCACAAATTGTTCCTAAATAGAGACCATTTCTCTGCCCAGTATAATATTCAGTAAAGCTCAAAGATGTAAAAGCAGCTGACGGCCCTGCAGTCATTTCAGTCTGTTCAGAATTTAGACTGACCCTGCCCATCCAGATCTCTTAAATGTGTATTAGTTTAATTTTTAATCCTGCAGCCCTTTGTGGCAGATGTGGGCTGAGGCAGCTGTTTCAGGGTACAGTGCAGTATCACAGCACATACTGGGACGGGCATGAGGAGACAGGGAGAAGCCAAACCCAGTTGCAGTTATCCAGGATCTAGAAGCAGACAAACCAGTTATTTAAAGAGGGAATTGCCAAGGAATGTACAAAGAGCAGGGGATTCCTGCAGCCATGAGCTGTTTAGGCCTTAATTCTGAAAAATCCTCTTGTCCACATGTTGTGCCTGTTTACTTTCATTTCTGGGTTGGTACCACAGCTAATTGCACCAAATGTCTTATTTCTTAACATCCGCCAGCTTTCCCTAGAGCTTTGTCTGCCAAATGTCAACTGCATCTCATCTAGCTGAGATCAAGGTACTCCATGAACAAGCTCCTAATACAAAATTCTTATGCTGCATTTTCTGAGGATTGCGTTCACTATGCTTCCAATTAAAAAAATAAATTTACTTTTCTGGTCTTTGTGCCCCCTCTTAGTGGTTGTTTTTTTTGCCAGCACTCATGCAATTGAATTTTACATCTGGGAATTTAGAATATGGTAAAAGATCTGGAACATCATTCTTACTCCTTCTCTGCTTGAGCACCAGCATAGAAGCAGTTTAAATGAACCAGACAAGAATCAAAACACAACTTTCAAACTCAGTTTCATGTCCAGACACATAAGTATTCTGTGAATGGGAAAAACATAAAACATAATGCTGACATGGTAAATCCTACTGTGGTTACATTTTTTAAAGAAGGATGTTTTAGGTAATGTTTGTTTAGTACCAAAAAAAAAAAAAAAAAAAAAAAAAATTTATTGTTATATAAAATTTCTCAGTCATTCTTTTTGCTACTGCTCCTGCAAGGTCTCCCTGGTGCTGGCTTCATTAGGAAATCTGGTAGCCAGGGACTTGGGTACTCAGTCAAATAGAAAATGGGGAAAAACCACCCAACAAACCTGGAGTCCTGAGGTTAGCTATATGGCACAGACTGAGTACTAATAAATAAGCTTTTGCAGAATATAAAAATTGAACATACATAATTATATATACATGTAGTTATACACATACACACATATATGTACATATAGAAAAAATTAACTATAAGCAGCAACTAATAAGACACCCATTTCTCCAAGCACCTTATACTCATTGGAGACAAAACTGAGTTTTGAAAAGTGAACTGGGAACAACTCGATTTTTTTTGTTCTTTGGAGGATTCCACAGCTACCTTGTACTGAAAAGCTGCATCTCTCCACAGCTCCTGGGAATGCAGCAGATTATGGCTGTCAGACAATTTAGGCCAGTGAAACACCTGCCCCTGACAACCAGCAGCCTCCTGGTGATGAGCCTACACCTCATGAGGATCTGCAAGGTTAAGCAATGGCTAAAAAACAGATGACTTGAACACCTAAGTAAAGGCATAAATCCCTCAGAATACAGCCTCCTTTCTTTTCCTTTTCCTTTTCCACTAAGCCAGGAGATGAATGCTTCTATTTGCACACCACCCAAAACAAGGCTCCAGCACATGAACACCAACCCTTGTAAACCTCTCAGCAGAGTCACTGCTCCTCCACTCAGGAAAATGGAAAATAGAACAACTCATCTCTCTTTCTGCTCTGGAAACAGGCAAAGAGAGAAAAAACATGGTTTTACCTGCAGTCAAGAGCTAGCACAGCTGCTGCACTTCAGGTCATGGGCTGCCTCACAAATAGAGCTTGGTAGAGAGACTTGAGGTTTTGGGGTTCTCCTCCTTGTTTTACGGTGCTATAGTTGGCACTTAACAATATTGCTTGTTGTCTTGCAACAGCTGAGGTGGACTGTGTTGCTTTTCACCAATCCGGTGTTGCTCTTAAAAACAAATGTGCTGAGGTTTCTGAACAAATAGTTTTGTTTTTTTTTAATGCATCTAGGGCCATAGTGTGATGATTGCCTGCCAGCCTCCCCCAGACACTCTCCCCTTGCCCTCCCCAGTAACATAACATGCTGTGTGCAATGAGCTGCTTGCTCCCAAGGAGGTGATTCATTTCCAGGAGGCATATTTGTAGGAGAAAAATGCTTTGAGGGTGTTGCTGTGGCTCTGTGTGACCTGCATTGGGGATGAAGTAGAAACCTCAACGTTGCAGACATACCCAGGGTCATGTTCACAGGGGTGGCAGTGAGGGAAGGATGTGAGCAGAACATGAGCAGCTCTGTTGCTTCATGTGAAAATAAACTCTAATAGCAATTAAGGGAAAGGAGTAGGAAATTAATAAGGCAGTAAAGATTTTTCAAAATTGGTCACAAACCATTGCTTTATCCCTTGGAAAGCTTAGTTGACAAGGTTTCTCTCATCCCTTTGTCCCCCTATCTCTTTCAATAATCATCCTTCTTCATGCAAATATAGATGGAAAGGGGGGAACAGTGAAAGGTTAAAATGGAAGCAGGCTATCTTTCATCGACATGGTAATTTTGCTGCTTGGCTCGATGCCAAGCGCTTACTGCAGCCACTAGCTGCCATTCCAACATGAGTGAAAGGATCTTTAATAAGAGTGTAAATAAAAGCCAGGCTGAGAAATGAGTTTTCCATCCCAGCAATCACTGGCCTAACCTCGGCTGTAAATAGTCTCTCAGAACAGCACAGATGGAGTACCAGCACCTGGGGATCAAGGCAATCTCTGCACAGTGCAATTTAAACAGCTGGGTACAATTGAAACACGAATTAGCAGGGATAGACGGAGGGATTCCATTTTGTGTGCTAGGTAAAAACAAATAATTCAGTCCTTTTTTCCCTTTTTAAAAAAAGGTGGTGTATGGGGGGAGAACTCCAGACATGATCTTGTGGGAGGTGCCCATTGCTGCAGCTGTTAGATTAATTTAACCATGAGAATTTCCCACAAGGTGCTGTAAAAACAGAGCTCTAATTTATGATCATTGATTTAACAGCTCGAAAGTGATTTATCTGACCTCAGTAAAGATAGTGAGGACACCAGAAGAATGATCGGTCATTCTGGGCTTTGTGTGGCTGTGATTTGCCTTATTAATTTAGAGCAGAAGGTCTGTTTCAATGTCTTATTGAGACAGTCAAAGGCAGTTGGCAACTGAACCATTTTAAAGACTTTTTTTCTTTTAAAGCATTACTAATGCTGCTAAGAACTAAGGATTTATTCCACATGGAAAAGATTCTCATTAGTTAAGAACTGGTAAGGCTTCGCTTAGAACTGTGCAGAAACAGACGCCTGGTCTTAGATTTGCAAGTTGTTTTTTCTTAAGTAAATTTTTTTCTGTTGTTGGGAAGCTAAAGCACACTGTGAAATGGAATTGTTAAGCATAACAGTAAATGAGAAATAGCTTTGCAAGAGATAAAAGAGGCTGGCACAAGGGATTGCTGGCTCTTGCTCTTTTTAAGGGTAGATTTCAGAAACACCTAAATGCCTCACATATTTTACTATTTTTATCATTCAGTCCTCTTTATGGAAGTTATAGACCGTATCTGTTGACAAGTAAATATATCTAGGTTTTATTTCAGAAGAATATGCTTTCGGTTAAAATGGGTGTAGCATCCACTACTGAAATGTCACAACTGAGTGATAGAATTTCTTCATACAAATAAGAGGAGAAAGGATGAAAGGCGAAAGGAAAGGTGACTACTCTCTCTCTCCAGAAATAACAATTGCTTTTAAGAAGAGCGTGAAATGAAATTCAAGTGCTTCAAAAGTTTATCTGGACTAAAAAATATGAATACAGAATAAAGTGTGTTTGCACAAGTGTGTGCACCTGCACAGAAATCACACAGGAGGTGTGTGATTAGGAGCACTAACCTGGAAAATGGACTGGAAACAGTTCTTACCAATTTCTCTTACCACCTGGACTGACGTGTGGTGGGGTTAAATGTCACTGATTTGAATGGCTCTGCATTTCATTCACCACTGGATTATGCCCAGCTTTAAAGCCCATCTACAAAGATCTCAGTAATCGTCTTTTCAAGGTGAGAGACAGAAATGCTGCAGGTTGGGATTTCATCCATGGGGGATGAATGCTTCCAGTCATTTTGCTGTCCTGGTGACATGCTATCTGACCTGAAACTAAGATAGTCCACTTAATCTCCATACAACAGGGGGAAAACCAGAAAACAATGTTTCAGCCCTTCAAAAATATAAAATAATAACAGTAATTTTAAGAAGTGAAAAGACTAGGACAATAGAATAATTTATGATGTATGTAAAGCTTCCACAAAAATCTTATACACATTGTGCACATTAAGAATATGTGCACAAACAGCTATAAATCTCACCAAAAGGTTTGAGGGACCAATGGTACCCACAAAACCAACCCTCAAATCCCATACAAATAAAACAAAACTGAAGTCCATGTTTGAGGAATACAGAAAGTTTTATGTCAGCCTGAGCATCTTCTTCCCATCTTCTTATGTCGCCATCAATCTTACATGGTTCGCTATAGCACCCTATAGATACTTCAGGAGAATTTTATAAATTATGTGCAGTATTACTTTGCCTAAATTCAAATCTACAGGGAAAAAAATTAATCAATGAGTAGCACATTAAAATGTTTCCACACACTGTTTTTACCCATGACAAAATTCTCATAAAAATTAAAATAAACCTTAAGAGTACACCCCTGCATCTTTGTTCATCACAATATAATGCTATGTATTTCTTCCCACTTAAATCCCATTCTGGTTGGGTTCAAATTAGCTTCTGGAAAATTACAAATAACCATCCTCAACAGCACAGATGTCACAAACACTTTGGAAGAAATGACTGCTTCTTAGCAAATGGTTTGTCTTTTTTTCTCCTATCCCTTAATTTACCATGGATTTATTGACATGATAGCACACAGATGTAAATGAATGTTACAGGTTAGTTTAAAGCACAGTTATTTTTCATCACAAAAGCAACAACCTAAAAGACATTCTCTTTTAGGGGCTATAGTCCACATGATATTCTGGAGTACTGTTCATCTCAGACTCTTGTTTAATATTCTTAAGGAAGGCTTAATTGGCATCTCAGGATCTAAACTCTGATGTGACTTGTTTACTGCTGAAGCACCAGCAGAACAGGACTAGAATCTAGGACATACAGATTCACTTGGGCTGTTGGTTTTTTTTGGTTAAGAAAAAAATCTCAGTTACCACATTCACAAAAATATTCCTGCTTAACAAGGGACAGACAATGTGAGAGGACAGAACCTTTAAAAAATACTAATAACTGATGTTCCCTACAAGGTGATCTTTTACACATTGTCCTCCTTCATTTCTTTGAACTTTTAAGAACCGTTTCCATGAAAAGATGTCTTTAATTACTGCAAGAGTGATCTGCACACAAATGTGCTCAAGTGCCAATGTGTTTACTATTAAGACATGGAAAGAGACATTCCCTTCCTTTGATGCTACTTGACCTACCCAGCTCTGGATCAACCCACTCCCACTCCTGCTTATGATCCCAACAACAAAGACCAGAGGCAGACTTCTCTTGGAAAACACTAGAAGGAAATCACTGACTGCCCAAGGCTGTGATTAAAGCCACACTTATATAGTTGCATACAAAACACAACAGAAACTGGTGTTGCAAGTCTCTTGAAGGTACCCACAGGTTAAGAAAGGACACTGCTTGGGAGTTTTCTGGGCTTGGATCAAGTGGCATGACCAGGAAAAGCCTGGTTCTGCCTAAGAAGTGCACAGCATGAACAGAACAGATTTCAGGAGCACCTCTCTGCAATTCTTCAGTCAAAACACTGCACATCTTCCAGCTAAGTATTCTGCCCACAGAAATGCATAACCTACACGTAAGAATTAAGATAATGAGCTAAAAGCACTGCACTGCAGGCAGTGATGTGTGGACCAGAGGGACAAGGAAGCATTTTGGAGCAAGGAAGCGGCGAGCGCGCTCGGTGACACCTCCACTGTGGGCACATGAGCCTGGGGTGAGTCCACCCAACACTGTAGGGGCACAGGCACAGGCACAGGCAAATGCCACTGTGGGACACCAGCCACCACCACAGCAGGCAAAGCAGTGGCAGCAGAGAAGCCACAGAAACCCAAACCAAATCTGCCTGGGACAGCAGGTTGGGGTTACGCTGCTCTGCGTACGAAGGACTCCAACTAACTCTGGCAGCTGAAGTGAACATTGTGCTCATATTCCCTTCAGTGCTAAGAAAATTGTTGGAAAGAAGTTTATGGAACTGAATTAGGATAGTGGTGGCGTGGGGGGTTGTTTGTTTACCTTTGCAGAAGTTTTAACATTACTTGAGATCCCCTGGAGAAAGGATCAGGCCCAGAAACTTCCATCCTGATTTGGTCTTCAAAGGTAAGGTCTGAGAGCCTTGAGGAAGGGCAAGTACATAAACTATTTCAAAAAGCATGCATAACTGTTTACAGTTCAGCATTTCTTATGAAATACTAAGCTTACGGCCAGAGTTTCAAGCACTAGTAGTACAATAATTAAGTAGTAATCAACTTGGTCATCAGAACTTAAGTGCAACTAAATTTGTTTTCTTTGAAGGGGAAAAACTTAATAGAGAGAAGAAAATACTTGCTATTATAATTACAGCAAAATAAATGCTATTAATATAAACCAGAAGAAGATTTAGAAATGTGTTCTATTAGAACCCGTTCCTACAACACACTTCTCTGTGTAGTCATTAACAACTGGGGGTTGGTGTAGGGAAAATGAGATTTTTACTAGCATTGTTTGAAACATAAAAGTGTAAAAGTATAGTCACTATAGACTCATTACCATGTTGATAAAAAATCACAGAATCATCTAGGTTGGAAGAGACCTATAACATCATCAAGTCCAACCTTTGACAGAACACCACCCTGTCAACTAAACCATAGCACTAAGAGCCATGTCCAGCCATTTCTTGAACACTTCCAGGTATGGTGACTCAGTCACTTCCTTGGGCAGTCTGTTCCAATGCTTTAACAACCCTTTCCATGAAGAAATTTTTCCCAAAGTCCAACCTGAACGTCTCTCAGCATAGCTTGAGGCTATGTCCTCTCTTCCTGTCACTTGTTGCCTGTGAGAAGAACCCGACCCCCACCCGTCTCCTGTCAGGCAGTTGTACAGAGTGATAAGGTCCCCCCTGAGCCTCCTTTTCTCCAGGCTAAACAGCCCCACCTCCCTCAGCTGCTCCTCGCAGCACTTGTGCTCCAGCCCCTTTGCCAGTTCAGCTGCCCTTCTCTGGACACACTCCAGCCCCTCAATGTCCTTCTTGTCATGAGGGGCCCAGAACTGAGCACAGCACTTGAGGTGTGGCCTCACCAGTGCCAAGCCCAGGGGGACAATCATGGCCCTGGTCCTGCTGGCCTCACTATTGCTGATACAAGTCCAAATGCCAATGGCCTTCTTGGCCACCTGGGCACACGCTGGTTCATGTTCAGGTGCTGTTGACCAGCACTCCAAGGTCCACTGAGCAGCTTTCCAGCCACTCTGCCCCCAGCCTGTAGCACTGCATGGGCTCATCTTAACAAAAGAAGTCACATAAATAAACAAAACACCATGAGGATGCGAAGTCTTCTGATAGGACAAAGTAAACAAATTCAGAAAAGGAGGAAAGGGTTAAATTATAAGAATATTGAATCAGCAGATACATTTTATGTTCATTACATGGTAAGGTTATATACTGTTCCAACAAAAATAAACCCCATAAATTTTATGCAAGACAAATGAGGTCATTAGTTTATGTTTGAAACTGGTTTGATTTCAGTCACAGGCCTAAGATTCTCTCTAGTACAGTGTATTTTTGGGAAAAGCTAATGAAAATGGTCACATGGGAATCGTCAAAATAATTTTTTTTAAAAAGGAAAATAAGGTCTGTCAGGCAAAGGTGTGAAAAAGTGCCTCAATAGATGCATTCATTTTAAGAAATTTATTTTCCATATGTATGTAAAGATCTGTCCTTTTTTTTCAAACTGCTAAATCACTTGAGGGAGAATGGAAGTTTATTTTTAAATGCAAAAAGAAAAAAACAGCCAAAATGGAAACTCAATAAAGAAGTGCAATTATTGCTGGAGAAAATGATCATACTTTCATCTCAAATTTGTGCAGCTCTTAAGGACCTACTTATTTACATACTTCTTGATTAAAAAAATGTTCTTATGTGAAGCAGCAGTCACTATGAAGTCAGAGTGTAGAACTCCAGTTTCTTTCCATCATTTGCAAATATTGACATAAATACAATAATTCACCCATCCTGCAGTTTGCCAAATTCAGGTTAGAGTAGATAAAAAAAGGAGGTGAGAGTGGGAGAAAATATAAATACATGTGATGCTTTTCAAGCAGTTCCTTCTTTTCTTTTGTAGATACCACGAACAAGCATTTCTGATAACCTCAGCATGACAGTGAGATAGAGAAGATTGTCTGCTCCTTCACCTTTTTCCTGTAGCTTTTAAGACAAACTGAGCTTTGCAGGCTCTTACTAGAAATACAAAGGCAGCTGAACAAGTTGCATTACACAGCAACACACCTGAACTACAAACAGGAAATTATGTTCTG
Source organism: Peucedramus taeniatus (assembly GCA_013400575.1). Classification (NCBI taxonomy): domain Eukaryota; kingdom Metazoa; phylum Chordata; class Aves; order Passeriformes; family Fringillidae; genus Peucedramus; species Peucedramus taeniatus. Next base: position 169,693 of record WBNO01018790.1, read on the forward strand.
GGTCAGGTTCAATATCAGGTTTCAGAATACCGCCTAACAATGCAGCGAATGTGCCAGTCTGTGGCTTAGGTGACAATACCACGGCAGGTGGCTGCAGACTCCTCATATGAGTACATCCAGGATTCACAGAAAAGGTTAGTCATTTTTGGCATAACTTCAGACTACTTCCAAACCACCAGGCCCATCTCTGTACCACTGTGTTTGAGTCCCTGTTCTCTCACTGCTTCCCCAAGTTCACTTTGGGCAGCTGAAAAAAATCTCAATCTATGTTTCCTGAAAAATTCTGTAAACGGCTCCTTTCAAGTGTTGAAAAAGGCTGAGATTAGGTTTAGCTGGTTATCCTGTAGGAGAGCACATAGGAGTGTCCTTGGAGAGGAAGAGCAATTTCTCAGCACTAGCTTAAGAGAAAAATCTGTTGGCACAAACACAGACACTTAAAATTAAATGCATCATTCCTGTAAAAAAGAAGGAGGAATATAAGGAAATTAGCTTTTATCACAGCTTTTCTGATTTTTTTAAATTGAAAAGCAGATCATTATGTAGATTGATCTAATGGCACACATTCAGCGATAGTTTCTTGCTGCAACAACTGCTCAGATGCTTCCATAAATAGAGCATAGGACCTGTATTACTTCAAAGGAATACTGACCATACCAGCAATGGATCCATCAATTCCCCAGTTGCCATCTATAGCCAAAAAAGACATAAGTGGAAAATCCACTGCTGAATGAAAATCCATATTTAACAATATGGAAAAGAAAACCTGCTTGAATTAAGATGAGACCAAAGAAAAGGGAAGTGTTTGAGAAGACTAACATTTCTGAAGCAGAGAACTTGAGTTTATCTGAGGGTTTTTTTTTGCAGCTATACTTGAATAAGCACCCCAAGAGAAGCAATGTCTATTCACAGCCAGAGCCAATGATGACAGGAAAGGAAGAGAAGCTTCAGTGAAAGCAAAGGAAGTATTCTGTTACAGCCACACCAAGACACTAAAATGATTGTAACCTGCCTGCCAACGCAGTCCCACTGACAAGCGTTATCTCATAGCATAGAAATTCTCCATTTATAAGCAGCATTTCAAAATTGTAACACCAGCAAGTATTTACTAGGTGTTTGCCATTGATTGCTAAAGACTCCTCCCTCAAAAAACAAACAACCAAAAAACCCCAAACAACAAGAAAACCAACCAACCAAACTAATAAAATCAACAAGAAGTTTCCTCCTACAGTCAAATCAGCAGTGCAGACTGTGACTTGTGGAGATTTTCTGATTAGCCCTTTTCCTTTCAGGTGACAGCATAACACTTCCTGAGTCTGTTCCCACTCCAGCATATAACCTCCCACCCCTCCAACCCCCCCAGGAGGAAAAGAGAAAGGAAATCACTGACTTTGAATATTCAATTAATAGCCATAGGCATTCTACAGATTTTTATAGTACAGGAAGGAGAAAAGAACCATTACCATAGTCATTATCTCTTTTGGACTCAATGGAGCTGAGGACTTTAAGTACAGTAAGGATGGCAGGATTACCATCTCCTAAAAAAGAGAAGTCCAGGGCCCAGACTGCTGAGTAGAAGCTGTTTCAAAGACCAGACTTTGAAATCATTGCAGAAGCTTATCCATTAAGTAGCCATGGAGTCTGATGCTGCAGACAGTCCTAAGTAATGTTTTGGTCTAGCAGTACCATTGCTGTCACTTGCTCCATACAACAGCCATATAATTTTTTCAAAGGTCAAACATCAAACATGGGTCAGCATGAGTTGTTTAAACAGTTGTTAGGAGCTATAGCATGCTTCAATTCCACCACTTTTCCCAGGCAATTGTTCAAAGGTTTAATCACTCCTACAACTCAAACTGTAGAAATTAATGGCATAAGATACAGCTGCATCTTCTGTGACTCTATATATTATTAAAAGCTGCCCACAGTCTTTGGTATATATAAGTGCTATATTACCTTCCATCCTGTTATTTGATCTGCTGACTACAAATATTGCATGTATTTTGACAGTTTTCCCCAAACACTTAATTTTTGAATTCTCTCCAATAGACCCATTTATTTTCTGAATTAATATGATAAGTTTATCAATATACAATAATCAAGTGTTGCATGCCAGGAAGATCACTTTGTTCAGCTTAATAGCCTTTTTTCTTTACCTGACACTGTGTTATATAAGACCACTTCAAGAGGACTATGCCAGCCCCTTTCCTAAATCTGTGCTTAATGAGATACAGTCCTGGTGATGACTACCTTGGTCCTTGTATAGTGCCAAAATCAGTGCAAAGGAGTTAACACAATGCTGCCTTGCACTGAATGAAATGTCAAAGTTATGCACTCAGCACTTTCATCCTGCTTACTTCCATTGCAGACTACCATACTAGAAACATGCAAGCACTTTATAAAGAATGTGGGGGAGGCAGTACTAGTCCTACCCAGTTAAAGTATTCGAAGGGTAACCTAAATCTTCATTTGTATCCCTTTCCAATTATGTTAGATATACAAAATATAGAACAGAAATAACACTCCTGTTTTCACAGTCTTGACAAACCAAAATGTTGGTAATAGTGTTCATGGTATTTTTAGGGATGGGAAACCAAATTGAAATAGCTTAGAGATTCACAGTGTGAAGCCAAAAAGGATGTATAAACACAACGAGAGAGGGAGGAAAAAAACCCGAATACTAAACAAGTAAGAAAGTGCCATTTGGTCTTACAAGGTTCTCCCATACCAGCCACTATGAATGAAAAGGTGTCATCTTTCAGTTACTTAAAGCTCTACCAAAACTATTGTAACATCAGACAGTGCTGTGTACCTGGTCACAAGGCTGCAGAAGGCAAGTTTTTGGCTAATTAAATGAAACTTGATTAGCATAAAGGAAAAAAAAATCAGAAGACTAGAAAAGAAAGAGGGAGAAACAAATGCACAAAGGGGCAAAATGAGTGAAGTCTTTGGTATTTTGAATTATGGCTGGGACTAGCTCAGTCAGTAAAGATGGTAAAATCACCTCAGTCCTTGCTACCTTAGGCTTAGTCTGAGAACTTTAGGATTTCAAATATCACGATTGAACCCTGAAGTGTGGTGACCCACACTGGTGTTGACTTCGAAGGTGAAAGCTGCACATCTTTTTACCCAATCAACAAATTCCAAAGATGAAGAGAGGGGAAGCCCTCCTCTTCTATCATTTAGGCCTAATTTCAAAACACTGGGTTTACTGCAATAATTTTCCTGTCAAACACTCCTATTATCCATCAGATATAATCTCAATATGTTCTTTAAACCTGCAGGAATTTTTGACTGAATTAATTCTATTTTTATCCTTTTCCTGACGTTTACAAATAATTTTATATAACAGACCGAGAGTTGCCATCTGTTACCTTAAACTACTTTTAGGTCTCTACACAACACATCCTGCAGATGTAGCCTACTTTTTTTGCTAGTGTATATGGTACTTCATGGTTGACAGTGTTAAGTATGTTGGACTGTGACTAAAGAAACAATTTGGATTGCTTTGTAACAGTAAATGCTCCACGTGAACTGTCCCATCAATCACTCTGTCATCTGCAGCTGTCATTATGGATGGTATTTTGCCTTCCTGAGCATTGGTAACTGGAATGAACAATACTGGCATCCATATACAGAACTGCAAATTTTACCCTTGAGTAAGCCGTGCCAGACTAAGAGTGCCAGAGTAGATGGGCCTTGGAAGCATCCCTGTGCACAGCTCAGCTCCAGTGGTTCAGTATCTGCTGGTTGTTGACGATGGGTTGTGCTGCTCCACAGCTGCCTGCAACCCCTCCTGCCACTCCAGTCAATAGGAGGCTGTGGGGGGTACCACAAAGACCTCAGAATTAGCATAAAGGATTTTCTGGGCAAATGCCAAGTCCATCCTTGGCATGAGCTGACCACAGCCATCTGGGCAGCATTACACGTGATCCTCATGACCAGCTGAGCCACCTGCATTAAGGCTGACACCAAAGGTCCTAATGGCACCTGAACTGTTCACACACCACCTCCAGATTCAGCTTCAGCTAGCTGCAGCTCATGTAGCGGCTGCTGGAGGTTGTCAGGAGCCATGAGATGTCATAAGAACTGGACCATCATGCTGCTACAACAGCAGGGCCATAGGTAGTACAAGACTGGGAAAGGGAGGGGAGAACTTATTGCATAAATATTTAAGCACTTCTGCTCCCACTAGACTTGGCACTGATAATTTTGTGCTTTGATTAGCATCACTACTATTTATCTACTTTTTTTTAAGTTCTGCACTTGTGTTATTAGACCATTTTTAGTTTTCAACTGTTAAAAAGGATTGGTAAACTTAAGTACTTGCTTCCTGTGCCACTCTTCCCTATTTTCTTTTCTACTCTAGCCCATAACCATGTACTAATGTAGCAAAGGCAGCAGCTGGGTACAGGATGCATGACAGATCATGTATGACATCAGGGACTAACATGATGAGAAATCAATCTTTCAGGTCCTGGAAAGAAGAAAGACATTCATGAGGCTGGGGAGTAGTGGAAAAGTCAGTCACAAGAGAGGGAAAAAACCTGAGGGACCTGGAAAATAACAGCATCTTAGCTTGAAGACTGGCACACCTATAAACACTTTATGTGTATATCACTGCTAGCTCTCACTTGATACCAGCTCCGACCCACCTTCCTCCAGGCATTCTAGCCAAACCTACATGAGGTTATACAAGAGTAACCTACTGCATCCTTGCTGACAGAAGCAATTCTTGAGTCCATGTACAGGTTTTGCAGCTTGAAAGGCCACCATGACCCTGAGGGCACCAGCAATGAGCTTAGCTCACATGATTATTATTTCACCACCACACTGCCAAATTTCAGCACGACTGAAATCACTGTGTAAATCAGACAGGACTACATGCATGAGACAAATCTGGACTGTGACATGCACGCAGGTGTGCATCCTGATAGCACTTAAAATTATCACCTTTGGAAAGAAGACCTCAGAAAGCACAGATAGCACATATTCAATGCAGCCCACTGTCCATGTACATACTGGCTCCTAATGAAGTAAGCAGGTAGGTTACTGGAGATAAGGAAACAATTTATTTTCTACTTAGCCTGAGAACTGTAGAGAAAACATCATGCAGTAGGTTTTTGCATGATTTTTCCCAGTAGCAGACATCAGACATCAGATTTACCCATTCTAAAGTAATTGTCCACTCCACCAACAGACCAGAACTGGGTGCAGCAAGGCTCATAGAATCATAGGATATCCTGAGATGGAAGGAGCCTATTAGGATCACTAAGCCCAACTTCTGGGCCTGCAGAGGACATCCCAACAATCACACCATGTGCCTGAGAGCCTTGTCTGGATGCTTCTTGAATTTTGTCAGGCTTGGGGCTGTGATCACCTCCCTGGGGAGCCTGTTCCTGGGCCTGACCACCCTCTGGGGACAAACCTTTTCCTAATACCCAACCTAAACCTCCACACAATGTACAAAACCACAATGCATATCAGGTATCATTTTTCTGGACAAGACTGATACAGCTTTCACTTACACCCACCTAAGGAAAAAAGACATCACTTCATATTTCAGATACTGAAACGTAATTCAATATCATGAGCAAAGCTTTTAGTAATTACAACTTAGTATTTTTAGGTTTATTTTAATCTTGCAGAAGCTTCATTCTGGAAACTTAATTGGACCAACCTCCCCTTTAGAGCATGGTGCAGAAACTCTGGGGGTGAACAAGACCCTTTTTAGACAGAAAACTAAGCTTCAGCCTGAAACACAACACCTCAGCAAAAACCACACACACAGACCACACTGATTTTTACCGGAAAAACTCGAAACCAGATTTAAAAAAAAAAAGTAGATTTCAAAGCAGCTGAAAATCTGTTGCCTTTTTTTTTTTTTTTTTTAACTTGCCTTCACACCTACTCTTTTTTTTTTGCAGGTGGCACACAACAGATGCTCTTGCCTTTCTGGTCAAAAGCCTTGGCACCACAGTGATGTTCCTTCTAGGAACATACACTTCAGGTAATATGAGGTCACAGGGATATCACTTGGAGAGTTCCTCCTAATGTGGTACTTCAAAAGTTAACCAACAGCAAAACTATCCCCTCTTCTCTTCCAATGCACACAAAACTCCACAGAGAAGACAGGATAAATAGGATCATGTCTCATTCCATGCCAGCATTTTCATACCAATTCCTTCTTCTCATTTTTGTGGGATAAGACTGGTTAATTTTAAGACAAAATCCTCTCTTCTTGCAAAGGGTGAAAGGGATGGCAAAGCATCCTTCATAATGAGATAAGGCATACTCCAAGCTCTCCTCATGTGAAAGGAGGAATTTGGCTATATCACCCTAATTTAACAAGATGTTTAAACCTATTTTCAGTGAAGTCAGAAGTACGTAATTTTCCTTTAAAACATCAACCTTCTTTCAAGGGGCTGAAAAGAGCTGAAGTTACTGTGGAGAGGGTAGAAAATAGGGATAAAGTGATGAGGGACCAGGAAGGGATCTGATAACTAGGTGTCATGGATGCTATTTTCTTAGCTGGCCTGGAATAAGAGACTTCCAGCACTTATGAAAGAATGTGCAAGACTAGATTTCTTTTCCATGTGTGTACTGACACGCTGGCATCACTAAGTTCTGGATATAGTTAATCTCATGCATCAACACAGTTCTTTGTTGCAGCCACTGTAAACCTTCACCAAAAGCCTAAAACAGGCAGGCAAACTTCAAAAGCTATCACCTGAGAAAATACAGGCAGTTTTGCTTGGGTTGTAGAGACAAGCAGATGGACAAACTAGTGAGGCAAGAGCGAGAACTTTAGGTATAAAGGAAACAGAGTAAGAGCAGAAATAAACAAACTTAGTAAGAGAAACTAAGCCCAGGTAAGAGAACTTTTCTGCTGGTAAAGTCTTGGACAAGGAAAAGAAAGAGAAGTTCACTTTCAGTCTTCTGGCTTGCTTCTCAGAGCAAACATGGCAGCTTTCACTGTGATGAAAGCACTTTCCATGTCCAAGGAAACACTCCTGCCCCTTTCCATTAAATGCAAGCCTTTCACTTCAGGGATTCCAGTAGATCCCCAGTGCAGGTTAACTTTTGCTGTTATATTTCTCCTCATGTCTAACACCTTCAGTGGCAGGATGTGTTCATTTTGGACAGAAGTTCACAAAGCCTATACATTAATGTAGCTGAGAGGCTAAAAGACTCTTCTCAGATGAAAAGGTTGACTACTTTCTTAAAAATAAATGTATACATTTGTAAAAACTATGACCAAAAATGTATTAGAAGACTGATATTCAAGACATTCTAGAGAAATATAATGCATATGTAAGATCAGTTTCCCAAACATCCACACTTGTTTTGAGTGACACTTCCATTTCTGCCACAGAATCTCTCTAGAGGCATATACCATGTGTGCATCTATGTGTATATATATATCTGTATGTATGTATGTGTGTATACGTAACAGATATAAAACCTCCTCCAGAAGCAATGTTCTAGAACTAATTTCTCTGATTTCACTGAGTAACACTCAGGCACAGGATAGTGGAAGATGCTCATAACTATTTAAACACAAAGAATGTGGTCAACTTTCATTTGTAATTACTAGAGTAGACATTTCCTTATGTTAATTTAGTACTCATTCTTATGGGGAAGTATCAAATGAAAAGCCACACATAATTTATCTAATGCACTGAAGCATTTTAAGTAAGTGCTTATATATTTAGAGATGTAATTCTCTAGAAACTGGCATTTCCTCTTAAGTGTCTCAAGCTGCTGCCCAGTGTAAAGCAGGAGGTCTCAGTCATTATTATGTGCATGGTCCAGGACCTAATAAAAGTAAAAGGCCCAGGCCATCCCCCAGAAGACAAGTTCTCAAATATCAATTTTGCCAGCATGGGAACACAGCACTCTCCTTGGTGACAGAGAGGGCAACTGCACCCTGCAGGGAAGCAACTATCTTGGATCTAAGATTTTAGGTTGATGCATGCCAGTATCTTTAGAAGCAGAATTGACAGACAGTAGCTGGAGGGGCGAGCAGCTGGTGACTGCTCTTCACAAAATAGGTACGACAATACTGCAAAAAGACATCAAACCAGGGAATAAGAGCATCCAAAGCCTAATCGACTATGCCATGAATTTCTGCATTTTTATTATGCCACGAGTCAAAAGAAGTGCTCAGAAAAGCTACAGACAAACATTTCTTGCAGTACTTTCTCACCCAGCACAGCAAACAATACACAATAGGGACACTATAAACTAAATAACTTTGCAGAGAAATTCCACCAACTCAGCCATGTGCCTATTTTAATGTTTCTATAAAAAATTCACACAAAAAGTTTGACTGAGTGAAATCTCTGAAGAATGAAGGGGAAAAAATCTCAGAAAGAGACGATGCCGTAGACAGTAACGTGCCAGCAGTATCACTTTTTAATTGGCATGATGAAATTTCTCTCTCCTAACTAATTAATGAAATCACAATAAAGAATGACTAAATTTACAAGATATGAGCTACTCCTGCCATTTGGGGTTTTCACAGTATTTTCAGAGCCTTGACTTTTACAACATCTCTAAGGTTAGGCTCTCCATTCCACTAAGAATTAATCTTTTTGCCACAAAGCTTTATGTTGCAACCTTCATCATACAAGTACACTAGGGAAGGCGGACAGTTAAACAGAGGCTGAGACTAGGACAAAACTAAGGATGAAATCTCACTGGATTAACTTCTGTATTTTGAATGCTAGGTCGAGTAGTGTTCTGAACCAAGAAATGCATGGATAGGCCTAAAGCAAAGCTAAGCATCTTGTATGCAACTCCTCAAAGAAACAATTCACATTTACTTACCTAAAACCTACTAAGTAATACACAGCCAAGACCCATGTGGACACGGGGACAAAACCCCTCGTACATGACACAGCATCTCAGTAGTCCATTGCATGCATTATTTCAGTAGCATTGTCTCATTTTAGCACAGGTTCTTAACGTTATCCTGAAGTCATCCACAGTACAAAATGCTACTGTTCAGGTGGCAAGTGAAGTTTAAGGGAGATGCTTTACATTAGAGATAAAACAACTAAGTGCTTAACGGCAGCATGGTCAAGCATATTTTCTCTCATTGATTCTTTCCCTCCCTAATCCCAAAAAGCTACAACGGGAGCCAAGATCCATCCTACCCAAGTTGCCTGAGCATAAGGCAAAGCAACAGGGAGGACAATTTCACACAACCCACCTACAGGCACTTAGATTAGCTAAGCACCTTCACCTCCTTTACAATCAACATACAGAGACAAGCTCTGTGAAAGGCTAATTCAGATCAAATAACACTAAAGCACTTGCCAGCATAGTTTGTATCAGGGATATTTCTCTGCCGCCTCCACTCAAGAGAAAAGGACTGGTGGATTAGCCAGTTAAAATAAGATGCCTAAAGGTAGATGGTGAAAGTACCATCCTAACTTCCAGATCAAGCAAGCTCTGCTTGGTATGTGCTGTTTGTTAGGATGTGAAAAGCAGGTAGCTGCAGCATCCTTTTTGACCCTTCAATTAAGTTAGGAAAAAAAACCCCAAGGGTGTTTTAAATTTGGAACAGTCAACGGCTAGGACTGCTATTTTACTTCAGAGAAAAGCTACTAGTAACAACACTTAATGTGTTGGTTTAATAGTGAGCATGAGAATACCTAGCTTTTGAAAAGTTTAGTTAATGACAAAGGTTGAATTACTAGAATAATGCAGTGCACAGGGTAAAAATGAAGTATCATCAGAATAAACTTTTTCTCTATGTTCTGCAAGACACTTTACATTCAGCAGGGGTACAAGAGCAACCCTTGCATGTCTTCTAAATACGTAATGAGTTAAATCAATTCAAAAAGAGAGGCTGAGGTAAGTATCTGTAAATTTCTTCTCAATATTGTAAATACATTAGAACTGAATCAGAAGCACTACTAAGGCATCAACTTAATTTCAAGTGTTTAGCTACAGCTTTAATTTTCACTATAAAGTTAACAGACTCAAAGTTAGGTCTTATAAAAATTCTGACTGAAAAAATAATTTGTTTTTAAAAGCATGAGACAATTATGCACATTTATTGTAAAGGTTTTAATATATTACAAGTTTAAGCCATTGTAATAAGCAATCAACACACTAAAATTTGTATCAAAACGATACCCTTATCCATCACTATAAATATACCAGCAATTTTAATTAATTCACAACAGCAAATGCATGACTTTGCTTTTCACAATAAGTTAAAACATACAGGAAATATATCTCAGAAGTTCACCTAAAATTGTGAGCACCAAGCAGTACAATTGGTCAACCATAAATAAAAGACTCACTTATCTATAAAAAGTGGAAATTACATATTTTTGCTTTTGTTAGAAAAATACGCAAGATTTTTTACCATTCAGACAAAAGCACTTAATATCACACATACAAGTTTTGCATATTCAGAACACACAAAATACAAGTCTGTCACTGATCTCCATCTTCACAAAATAGAAAATCCACCTCTTTCAAGGACGCCAGGTGAATAATAAGGTCTAAGCATGAGAAGAAATGCAGGCACTTCCTCTTCAGCCCAAATTCAGGTACCCTCCAAACAGCATGAAACTAATGATTTTTCATCCATCTCTGCGAAAGAAGGAGCATCCTACTGATGGGGTCGAACCCCACTACTTGTCTCGGTGGCCAAGGCTAGATTCCTCCTGCAGAACCAGGAGGAGAAGGAATTGTTGCCACCTCAGCAGCATGCAATCCCGGGAATACAAAGGGGATTCCCATTGTCATTGTCTTCATCTGCAGCTGATCATCACCAGCACTAGCAAGGCAGTAGCTTGCGCAGTTATCTCCACAGCGGGCAATGTCACAACCCGACCAACAGCACAAACTACTACCTCAGCCAGGGCCCTGGTGCTCCCGACCCCTTCTGAAGGGGGAAACAAGCAGGCAGACAACACAGCAGCGACAAATGAAATTAGAGGGAAAAACAGAAGAAAGATAAAAGGGCTCTGAGGTCTTTTGATGATCCTCGTCTCCTTTATCTGCTGCAGACATCAACCAGACTCCTCTCGCCTGACTGTGAAAAGCAAAGGGAAACCCCGCCCAGCTCCCTCCCCAGATTTGCCCTTTTCCTTGCATGACCTGAAACCGACGGGAAGAGCTTCATTTATCAGATACATTACAGACCCCAGCTGGTACAGTAAAGATCACGTTTAATTTCAAACAGCCACAGTTCCCCAAGCCTGTAACAGATGGGGCGGGGAGGGGAAGCAGGGAGGGAAAGAAGAAAGGCGAA
>WBNO01018790.1:181533-191570 GCA_013400575.1 Peucedramus taeniatus
GGCAGGGCCGCAGCTCCCGCTCCCGAAACGCCGCGGCCGGAGCGGGGCCCACGGAAGGCGCAGGCGGGGCGGGCGGGAGCAGCGGACTCGGCCAGGTCCGGGAGCGGTACCGGGAGCGGCCGGCGGACAGGAGCCGTGTCCGGGTTGTCACCGCACGGGCCGCTTCGGGGCGGGGATTTTCAGCTCCTCAGCCCGAGAGGCGCAGCGGGCACGGGCTTTCAGCGTACATACGGTACCTCCTTTGGCTCTGGACTTTTAATTTGGAAAGTATTTTCTTTCTAAATGTAAACAGACTACATGACGATTATTCCACAGAAACTGACCTCAGAGAAACCCACTGTGAACCTCATTACAGATTCACGAAAGTTACAAATACTAACGTTCTTATTGTTCTCTGCCCTTCACCACCAACACATCTATGAACAAATCTATTGAAAAAACAGCTACCGGCACACCAGACGGATTAGACTGGAAGAGTTTAAAAATTAAAATGTGTTACTGTGTTTACAAAAACTGTATTAACATCAGTGGTGCAGAATATGGATATAGGAATAGGGACAATAGTCTTTGAAGTTTCTAATGCAAAAATCTATCTACAACATGGGTCAAGAAGGAAATGCAATGCCTTTTATGACAAATTGCAACAAATTTGCAGTTGAGAAAGTCGCACTGGAAAGGAGCCAAAACATTACAATTAGGTAGTTCCCCCTTTCTGAAGTTGCAAGGTACATGAAGCATCAGGCACAATCAGATCACTGATCACTTGTTTAAAACACGTTTATACCAGTGACATTCTGTTGGAGAAGACATGCTAAGAGACAGTGTATGATAAGGTGATGCTGAAGTTCATGATGTGTTTTTGATAGCACATGGCACATTAAAGAACATTCTACAGCTGAGAAAACGGATGAGTCCTGCTGGTTCTGAAAAGGGACTGTTTGATCTCCTCCAGACCGCTTTCTCCCAATTCCTCTTTTCCTCTGTAAATCCATATTTCTCACAGAGAAAGTGAGACTTAATTGTTGTATTTTTGAGGTCAACTAAGGAGAGGCAAAGCATTACAAATATGGATGCACTAAGGAAATGTATGCTCCGTTCCTACTCAGTCAAGTTGGTGTACACATAACAACTCAGTTCTGAAAAAGAAATACAAATTAAAATTTGGACATTTACGTGTTTATTAAAAAGAAATAGCAAAAGCTAGATATTTTCATAATATTTTTCCTATTAAATGATCAGATTTATTTTAAAGTATATTACAAAATATATCAGCAATGAAAAAAAATCCTGCAAACTTGGAATATTAAAGTTTTTATTTAATTCTGGTTTAATTTTTACCTTTTTTTTAATGTGCCCCCTTCTAAGGCCACCTCAACTATAACGTAAAGCAACTTTTATACAACACTATTAGTATTTCACATCTCAGTGACTTACTTTCCTGAATTAAGGTATCTTTTATATTTGTTAATTAACAGACTGAAATTCATCTTAATATCATGAGAATATTTAGAAAGTTTCTTAGACAAGGAGTTAGCAATTTCTAGTTGGAAGAAAATCGGCACTTCTGGGTGAAAGTAAAATGTAAATTCAAACCACATCATTTGGATAAATTCATTATAAGAAGGGGAGACAACGGTAGAATATTGTTTCTTTTTGGAGTTTGGTAAGTTAAATAATTGAAATATTTTTCATTTATCATGTCTAAACAGAAATTGTTTTTAAAACTGTAATTGGATATCAGTACAAACTACTGGCAGATTCATACATCACAGTTTATTATATGGCAAAATCAGAAGACCTGCACATCTTTTTTGACTTGCATTTATCTAAAAAGTAAAAGTCCAAGATCTATTACAGTAGATCCTAGAAAGCAATGAAAACATTACCTAAAAGGTTAGGAAATATGCAAGGCTGCAGCTGGATACAGGCACCAGTCTGCAAGCTTTCAATCTCTCATGTTTGTTGAAACCACCCACCTTGCTGCTTATACTGTAATGCAAAGCTGTGAAAGATTTTGAGGATGGGAGCCCTAGTTACTTTCAGTAATTCAAATTTTGTTTACCAAGAGTATAAATGTTCAGGGACTTTCAAAGAACTCATGTTTACTGGCAAGTATTCTCTCATTTTCCTAAGAAATGAGAAATTCAAATGCCAAAAATAAGAATTCATGCACCCAAGTGGACAGTATCAGAAGTAACTGTAACCTTGCTGATCTGAAACACTTGTGAAAAAATCAACAGTTAAATGTAATATATAAAACAATCAGAAAAATTATGAGTGTACAAAAGTGTAGCAGTAATGGAAATGTTTAGTTTTGTTTACTGAGTTTATGAAGACAGTAACATCATGTACTCATGCAAATTGTGAAACCAATGGAAAACCAAGATGGATCAGAAGCAGGGAGAATTTAAAGCTCAAAAAGAGCTCAGCTTTGTACACTAACAGTAACTGTAGATCTCTTAACTCTTAATGTAATTATTTAGACTAATGCCATGGCTACAAGGAAGTCACAGCATGTTGTCCCTTGCAGACACAGAGTACAACAGATAAATATTTGAACATCATCTTCACCCAGGAAAAAAACAGACAAGCCTTAGAGCAAGCCCTTACAACGGATATGTAAAAACCCAAAAGGCAAACTAACAAACAAACAAACAAACAAAAGCCACAAAGAAGATGCTCTTAGGGGAACTCAAAAAAACTGTAGCGCCATTAACACATTGCAACAGCAAAATCAACTGCTTTTACTGTGGCTCTCTCATCTTCTCCATTTTGAGATGTGTAAAGTAAACTAAAAAAACACCATAGAACACCAGATGCCTAAGTCTAAGGAAGTTGTCCTATGTTCTGATAGCAAGAACTGTCACTTCCACATAGCAACTTAGACGACCTTTTAGGATGGAATTACTCTACTGCTAGGCTGCCTATTTTGTCTTCCCTGACTGCAAATGAAAGCCAGGTTAGTTAATCTTATGGCAGACCTCAAAATTTTGGTTACCTAAATCTCAGAAGAGAAATACAACTTGTGCATCTCATGTTCCATACTGCCTCTCCCAAGGCTGATTACAGGAGGAATGATTTCTGTCAAAAGTGACTTCTGTTTAATAATGACTTAAATAAACAAGAAATTAAGTTTTAAGCCTGACTTTGCACCTCCATTCCTCTCCTCTAAAAGATTATTATTATTTCATTAGCAATTATTTAAATGTTTGTTTGCAATTAAATGTAGTCCCTTTGAGTCTGGTAACTTTTTAAAACTAGGGAATACATTTTACATAGCTAAGATTATATTGCTTGTTAGATGCTAAATGGTTACACTTTATTTGAAAACATCTGAGTACATTTTTTGATAATTTAACACTTCATTAGTTTGACAAGAGCTCTGTTTGGATTCAAAGTACAAAAATATGAAAAATGGCAATCAAAATAATTATTTGATTGATCTCTTAAATGTATTGAATACACCCATGAAATACATTTTGTTAACAAAGAGTACAGAACTAATTGTTTCTGGTTGCCACTGCCTTCAGCTTTTAGAGACAGCAGATTTTACCTTCAGTTGTCTATCCTGTGTATGGAAGAGGAAAAAAAAAGGCAGAACTTTTTTCAATTCCTAACCCATTTCCAAGGTTGACCTAGTTGTTTGAGTTGAATTGGTTAAAATGATATTAAACTGCAAGAAAGAGCTACTACTTTCAGACTGAAGTTTAGTACTCCAAAAACTTGCTTTCCACTCTATAAAGAGGGAGGGGCTCATGCTACTCCATCAGTTCAGTGCATTCTCTTTGAGACTATGGCAACAAAACTGCTTAAAATTTTAACAGTATAGTGCATACAGCTGTAACAGACATGATTAATTTTGTATTTTGAGAGAAAATATTTAATTTAAATAAGTCTGCTCTAAGATAAATGTTTATCTTTCCCCGTTTGTTGTAGGGCAGTACTTTGTGTAGACTCTGGAGTTCATTTTAGTGGTAAGGTAGTACGGTATAATGCTTCACCAAGCCCAGAGGCATGAACAGATGTTCAGTAAGTAGATCTGCAAGTAATAGTTGTGATGTACTCCAGAAACCAGTTCTTTGTACATGTACATCCCAGCAGTACTGTGCACTTAATATTCCTGTGCCCTTCCATGTTCTCATGACAGAGGTTGATCAAAACCAGACTGCTCTCTGTGCTCTCTCTGAATTGGTGGCAGTCCAGTTTTGGCTGCCATTTTTCTATGGAGCCCCTCATGACCAATGCCTCATGACCAGGCATTGGTCTGTGATGTCATGCGGGACCAAAGTGTGAGTCTTCTGGCAAGGAAGCCAGAAACATAAGCAATTCCTTGGCAACTTTAATTGTTCTAAGTAAGAAATAGTTAACATTAAAAACATCAGACTGAGTGATATCAGGCTTCAAGTTTCCAGCCACCACAGCCTCACGAACTTCTGCAGTCTTCAAGCAGCTTCAGCTTCGGAGATACCACTGGAGACTCGTGTCAAGTCTAAGGCAGATATTTTGTGCACGGAGAGCAGCAAGAATGACTCCAGTTTGAAGATCAGGGTTTTCAGTAACAAAACTGTGAAGGTGCCAGATACCTGACTTCCAAGGGCTTTCCTTTCTTAATTAATTATTGATAATCTCTTCTGAAAAGAAAACAGACCAAGGGGCCGATGTCTTCAAGTATGTTTCAACATCACAGTATTTTTGATTGAAGAAAATTATGGTAGCTGCATTTAACTCATTCTTTCCATAAGGAATACATTTTAGGTGAAAAGAGAACTACACTACTGATAAATGAGATTATTTATGAAGTTCTTAAGGCAGGCATCTGGATCACCAGTGGAAATAAATGTGTTAACATGGAGAAGGAAAAGCTTATCAAACTGATCATTAAAATAAGCTTCTCTGAGAGTTCCTCTAAACATAGATAATAAAGTAAATTCAAGCAATGAATAGTCTCACCTCTTGCTAGTTAAATCCTGTAGTTAGCACAGTAAACACACAGGTAAATCTTATCCTTTTTAACAGTTGTTTCATAATCAAGACATAAATTCTTAAATAAGGAGCTTAGAAAAAGAAGGATCAGTTTTTAGCATGTTACTCTCTGACAGACACAAGGACATCACAAACATGATCTTAAAAATGCTGAGGTTACTCCTACTAGTTCTTTAAATATCAGGAAGAAATTCTTCAGGCCCAATCAATTTGACAACACATAACCATTTTCTCTCCAGCTTCCCTTTTTCTAGGCAAGTTTCTTCAATCTTTGTTACTCATACCAATTGCACAAGACTGGCCGTAGATTTCTGATGTTTTTGATTAGCCATCACCATAACAAAACAAAAAATTCAACACACAAATTGCATTCAGAAAATTAGTAGCTAGCTGCAAATGTGAGGTAAACAGCTACTGAAGATACACAGAACTGAGCTGTACAGAAACAGATGTGTAGAAAATGTGCTTTCCTCCTCCCTCCCCGCAAGAACACTTGTTTCTTGAGCTTCTAAATGAGTTTTTGTAAAATACACTGATAACTAGTACTTGTGTTTGCTATTGTGAGGAAAAGAAAGGCATTAGCCTCACTAAAAGTATCTTGCCTGAAGAGTTCAAGGCCAGCTATGAGAAGATTTGCTCTTTGGCAAGAAGAAACAACTCAACCTGGGTAAAAAAAGAATTCCATCTGCAGAGTACAATGATAAACTACTCAAGTACCACAGACATATTCTTATTTACTCGTGTAAATAACTAACAGTGACCACGTGTTTCATGTGGTTTAATGTCCAGTAACATTCCAGAGTTCACCAACAAAGCAGGTGGAGAAGCAGGCTCACGTACAAGGGAACAAAACAGATGTCCAGTTAGATAATCATCTCTGGCAATAAGCAAATAACTACCATAGGTTACTTCTGGGAATAAGACTTTCTCTAAGAACTTCACAGCTTGAAGCTTCTTATCTTCTGACTTCCAGCTGACACATTTCTATACAGTCAGCTGTAGCACTTCTCTAGCTGACTTCAGCAACACACTGCAGACCCCATCCTGAAAATGTCCACAGGTTTTAATTCTCATGACTAAGCAAAACTCAAAATGAACTTGGACATGGGTCTGCTCAACAGGTAACGTTAAATTATTTCAATTTCTTCTGGAACAAGATTTACCTTGCTAGAAACATGTAAAAGCGTGAAATTTAAATATTCAAAAATGCTGCTTGCCTCAAAGAAGCCCTAAGAATGCTTACCAAAAAGTACAAATAGAAAAAAGAAATTGATATTTCAAATTGGAAGAAATATTTGAGTGTAGGACAAGAAGGCACAGTAAAGGGAATAATTTTTGTTCACAGACAAAATTAGTCAATGAAAACATTTTCTAAGCTAAGGAGCTTTGTTTTTAGTTTTCAAACTATTTATAAAAAATACAAAAAAGCAGCTTTAATACAGTGAACCTCAGATTGCATGTCCAAAACATGCCTCAAATCGTAGAGATATTATTCATTCTGTAATTAAGAGGAAAGGATGGTAAGTTAGCTCATTGGTAATTTATTTCAAAACCTTTTTAAGATTAATATTCATAGGTGTAAAGTAGTCTAAGGTCTAGAGTCAAGAAAGACTCATGCACCCCTTTTAGAATTACAGATAAAGATGAAGATTTGCCTCAATGGACAAATGCATCTGTATTATCACTGAAAAAGCCATTCAAAACTTATTAGAAACAAATTCACCCATAGCTTGGACTGCACACCTATATATTCTAAAACTAAATAATTCCCTTCTTTCCTGTCCTACAGTTTGATTCTTTAATGACCTCGACTTATCTTCCACTAATTAGGAGAGCAGTCGTTAGGTTTTCACTTTCAGACTATGGATGATGTTGCTACTTTTATGTAAGATCCACTTCTGCAGTATACTGGAACAGCTCCTCCAGAGAAGGTATTTTGACATAAATTCTATTAACAGGAAACATTTGTTTCCTTAATGTAAACTGTGTATTCTCTTAAAACTATTCAGGTTTGACAATTATGTCCCATACAACTTTGGTCACAGAAATGTGCAAGGTCTTGAAGCCTCTTTAATATTTACCATACTTTGAAACAGAAAGTTTTAAAAGGAGCCATAAACTGGAGACTTGTGGGAGCAAGCTGTCCAAAGAACTGCCTGGAGAACATTATTCATGCAGGGTAACCCTGACCAGTTCATCACACCTTCAGCTTGAAGCTTCTACAGCTTTTACACCTATTCACATGTACCAATCAGTGTTCCTTGAGCGAGCAAAGTGCAAAGCAAACAGATGTAATACCATTTCTTATGCATGACAATTTTTTAATATCTACAAAAGACTTGAAGAAACAAAACCCTAAAGGTAAGCTCTGAAATCCATAGAAAGGCACCTGTCTTTTTTTTTTTTTTTACATTTGGCCTTTGTGCTTTCACATCACAGAATAAAAATGTGAATACAGGTGAAACATTATTGAAATCAAAATTCATTAAATAAGAGTTTAAATGCTAGATCACAAACTTTAAAAACAATACTATTAAAATTGGTTTGCTTCAATTGTGTATTATGTTAAAATGAAACAAATTCACATTTACTTAATGACAAATTTTACTGCATTTCTAACTGAGTAACTATCTTCAAAAATACACTTCTCATGGTTTTTATCAGACACAGTTTATAATTAAAATATTAGAATAATTGATTTGGGTTGAAAAGACATTACAAAACAAAACACTTAAAATTATTGAACAAAATATCACAGCCAAGTATTTTAGATATCTGAACTTGCCTTTCCTGGGTCATGATTCAAAGACTGTGATACTTGCCAAGAAGGTCAAAAAAGACTAATGACCCTCAAATATGTTTGTTTTCTTTTTAAAGCAAGGCTTCAACTACAAAAATGGATTGAGTTAAGTAAAACAAAAATCTTGAAACAAATTTATTATGAAGTGAGGTATGGTAGTGTTGAAGTGCTACAGTGGATTTGTGCATATTCAGACTTATTTCAGGTCAACTACTCTGAAGTTTGAGATCAGCAGACTGTGACTGCTTGCTTCAATCTTTTGTTATATGACCCTTTGCAGATGTCCAATGGCCACAAAGAAGATACATTCAATTAAGCAAAAACTAACATGATCAGATATGAATGAGCATATCTGGCAATTTAGAAGGCAAACTGTAAGTAAAAATGCAAGCATACAACTTATTCATAATAAATACATTTTCAAGCATTTGACATTATCAATATTTTTAAAAGAATTTAAATAATAAATGCAACTATTTTATACATAACTGTACCATTTATTATACACACAAGTATATCAGTTCCCTTTGTTTACAAAGGCTGGTTACAGATATATGGAATGTTACAGTACCATCTTGCATAAAATTTTAGTACAATTCGTACTTCAAAAAAGGGTGCAAAACACCAGCCCAATAAATCTGACTGAATTGAAATATTTTTAATTACATCATTAACACATACACAACAAGCTGTACATAAGCCCACTTTTCAATCACCACTTCAAGATACTGTAGCAAGTACATTAGATTATAAATGATTCCAACTAGTCAATTAAATTTATTAAAGGTTTGCACTGCTACTCACTCTGGAACCTTTGAGATAAAGCCTGTATTCACAACTTACTGAGCTCTTGTTAGTACAGTTAAGAGGCAGTCAGCACTGGTTGCCAAAGTACTAGTCACAAGAGATTTCCTCAGAGAAACTTCACCCAGGAGCAAACATTTTTGGATATTCCCTTCAAGAATAAAAAAGAAGTTTTAGGGGGTCAAGACTCTCCATTCTGTACCTTGGCTGCTGGTGGATGCATGAAGTCCTTAAAGGGAACCAGTGCCTCCTTCAAAGCAGAGCACACTTCTGAGGATGAGCAGGTGATACATTCTACTAAAGTCGGGTACAAGGCAATAACTTGTGCCCATGTGCTAGAATCAACTGCAGGGAAGAAAAGAACAGACTGAATCACTTACCACAGTCCAAACACTGACAACAGATTTTCTCCAATACCTCTAAGTAATGGCAGATTCACAGTGTGCCTAAACTTAGGTACTTAGTGCTATACAGACACTACGGCATCCACGCAGGGCACTCAGATAAGAGCCAGGATTTCTGCAGGAGAACAATTTGTTTTTTCAGCTGCAGCCAGAGGCCATATGGGATAATATCCTTAAAGTGGTGCTACACACCTGTGTTTCTACATATGAATCATTTACTGTGTCTCTGGGATGAAGAACTGACAAATTTAATACAATGCTTCAATCTGTAATACACGTGTTTTCGGCCTGCTTTTCTCAGCTATTGACAGAAAATTGAACTGGATGCACATTTCACTTTTGGAAAATAGTCAGCAATGAGACTTTCTATTGATTTCAGATCATTTCAGATTACAAGAGCCGTAGAAAGCAAAGGTAAAAACACTGGACAAAGACAAAAAACATCCACGGTAAAGTTTTGTTAGTCCAACAAGTAAAATTAAACATTGTAGCATGATTCTTATAATGTCACTTCCTTGCTTATATCTGTTTTAGCTCTGCTTTTGAAAGAGAACAAACCCCTGGCTTCAGACATTAATAATTATCTTAAATAAATAAAATTATTAAAAGGTAGAAGAAGTGGGAGTGAAATGATTCTGTAATTTGTCCAGTAGTTCTCTTTCTAAGAAAGTGTGTGGGAGGTTTGGCAAGCACTGCTGCATACAGACCAGGGGAAGAATGTCTCTCATTGCAGGAAGAGGGATGTGGGGAACAGTCCAGCTGAGTCAGCTTCTCTACTCCTCTAAGAGGAAGACCCACCNTCAGGGTTAGCCAGAAGGCTTTATGCATCCTGACAAAGATCTACCTGCACACTTTGGCCATGAAACCACATAATCATAACCCTGGCTGCTCAGTGATGATGCAAATGAGGCACTGCCTCTTTCTAGAAACCCACCTGCCTGTGTTTCTCTGGAAAGGCTGGTTTGGTTGTTTCAGGATTAAAAAAGTTGGTGTTTTTTTTCCCTGGTCCTCCTAATATCAAAACCAGGGAGGCAGACAGAAATGTT
>WBNO01018790.1:191655-201658 GCA_013400575.1 Peucedramus taeniatus
TTACAGGAGGAACAGGATAGGTAATTATAAATTAAGTTAAGGTCTTTCATTTGATTCAGCTCTTTAAATCTGTCAATCATTTACTCAAGCATCAATGAGCTAAGCTCAGTCTAAGGGACAGAAAATAATAGTGCAGGAAGAGAGGGAAAGCAAGACCATGAGTGTAAGTATCTACCAGCCTGGCCATGCATTTAACTTGTACACCCCTTTAACTGCAGAGTGCATCATGAGAAGGAAAAATGGATCTAGCCAGGCTTCATATTTTAAATAATTCCATTAATATTTTATGGAACGGGGTTTTTTCTTGGTTTTCAAAAGACACTAAGCTTTAGCTAATAAAGGACACCATAAATTGAATTTTCCTCTTTTATTAAACGTATCTTATACTTTTAGTCATACTGGAAAAACTTTATGGGGTTTCTTGCCATCTGTCACCTACATATACAAAGAATTACAGAATACTGACTCTTACAGAGTACACTTTTCTTTCAAATTTCTGTGAACACTACTGAAGGAAATAATAAATACATCTTTGGGGCAGATAGAATGTTACCTTGTTTGGAACAATGTTATTTAACAATAACTTACCATTTTCAGGTTGAGTCTTTTTAAGTGAATCTATGAGAGTACTGACAGCTTTTAAAACAAATATGATTTCTGTTACTTGCTGCCTACAAATGAAAAAATGCAAACAGTCAACTACTCATTTTTATTTCAAGAATGTAAGTTTCATAGAAAAAGTTTCCCACTATCATTGCTGTTGTCTCATCTAGGACAGCTTTAACTTTGATACTGGAAACAGTAGCACCATACATATCTCAATCTGAAAACACTCATAGCAAAGTACATGATAAGGCTAACATAAAGATAATCAATTTCCACATTCATGATCAAAACCTTCAAAAGTGAAGTGAATTTCAAGTAAGTTCCCATTTTAAAGAATTTCTTCATTTTTTGGTCTAATTTTTACATTTCAAGAACAATTACTTGAGTAATGATTCACAATATTGCTGGTTTGGATGTTTTAGTTTTGAGGAGGTTCTACTCACCTCTCAATTTAGAAACTACACATAGCTCTATTGGGAATAAAAGGAAATCAGATTTCAGAAATATTGTTTCAGTAACTGAAAACTGTTGTAACAGCACAGAATATGACTTAATATGTTACTTAAAGGTTTTTTTAAAAAAAATGGGTAACAGCATTTTCTTTGAAATATCATCCCCATAAACATTTCCCTGCCTTTTAAATTTCATTCTCTCCCACCTCACTCATTTTTTTTATGATTAAGTGATATTTTGAATGAAAACTTCTTCTCATAAAGTCCTGGTGATACCTTTATTTTCTAAAGACAATGCACATACCGTGGAAGAGGACATTTGCCACTCAATCTCTCATCTTCTATGTAGCGATGCAGTACATCCTGTGACCTTTTCAAGAGCACAGAAAGTGCCATTCTAGAGATGTAGCCTTCTTGGGGAGTTGTGACTTTATTACTGAATGAAAACTGGAGCAGTGTTTCAAAACACACCTTAGAAAACTCCTCTCTCATTCGAATATCTATTTCAGCTTCTGTCAAAGTAAAATGATACATTTCAATTGTGCAGTGTGCATGATGCTGCATTTCAATCCATTTATTATATGCTGAGAAAAGATTATCACTCCTCTAGTATTAAAAAAATATTAGTGGTGATAAGAACAAATATTAAGAATACATTCTAAGAAAAAATGTGGAAAAATCACAATAGTTCTGAACATAAGAGATGAATTATGACACATTCTCGGTAACATGTCACATAGCTGACATTACTTTAATTATAAAATACATTAAATAATCTAAAACCAGCAAACAATCCTACATCATAAATACTCATATTTGG
Organism: Peucedramus taeniatus; assembly: GCA_013400575.1. Classification (NCBI taxonomy): domain Eukaryota; kingdom Metazoa; phylum Chordata; class Aves; order Passeriformes; family Fringillidae; genus Peucedramus; species Peucedramus taeniatus. The sequence continues at coordinate 193,534 of WBNO01018790.1, forward strand.
TACTGTACAATTTAAGTATTTTTCTATGTAATGGCTTATGTTAATTTTTTTCATCTTTCTAAAAACTCTTACAAATGTTTTTCCTTAAAGGCAGAGAAGGTATCTGGCTAGGTACACCATATAGTTACACTAAGGTCATTTAGGTTTTAAGAACAGGATATCTGTCTTAGAATTGCCTGAAATTATTGTTAGAACTGGCACAAAGGAAAATAAACTATGGAGAAAGTAACACAAGTACAATATGATACTGTCCAAGCAGTAAGGAAGTAATTTTTAAAAAATTGCAAGGAAAGCTTGGCAACTTCCACAAAATATAACTTAAAAAAAAAGTTGGATATCAAACAGTCTATACTGAATACATGCCAGGGAACTTCAAGTCTTTATCATAATAAGTACACTCAGCATATTAATTATTTTCTAGTAGATTTAAGCACTGTAATTTTTGTCATTCAGGTACCATACCTGTAAAGGAGGATGACTGAGAATGTATTGAGCCTTTATTGAGCATAGTCATTATCTGACCAACGAATTCCTTAGGAATAAAATTAGCATACGGCAGTATCTCTGTGCTGATAAGCTGCACCACCTAAAATAAATCACATATATTTATATTGGTTTTCTAAATACTACAACTGTAAATCCAGTATGAAGAAACATTTAACAAGAGAGAACAGCCTAATGAGACTTCACAAAATCTTCTACTGCTAGCATTTAAAATTTGCAGATATGTCCAGAAGTATGATCTTGCATGGGACATTAAACTTGAGATAAAAACCTTTCCCCTGCCACTTTTGCCAGAGTTTCTGATCAGATTTCAAATGACATTTGAAGTATATTCTTCAAGTCGAATTTATGGTTTTGAAGATCTAACATTAGGAATCTCTCTCTCCCTCCACCCCAGTTCAATATCCTCTCTACAACATTAACACACATATCCATCCCTAACAATGCGGTATCTGCAAAGCAGAACAAGTGTGTTAATTATCTAAATGAGCTTAAGGCAATACACATTAAAAGAAATGCTCTCTTATCCTTGTCTTGATGCTCCTGTTCAGGAACAACACGGGTTTAGATCTCCATAAATTAATGCATTAGATTTGAGAGTTCTGCTCACTGCAGGCAGAACCACTCTCACTTTTCATCCAGTTATTTTTGTGTCCCAGCCACCCCTCTGGAAAGATGACAGGTGATTAAACCACAGATACTGCCAAGTCTTCTCTGCAACTCCTTTTGCTTTGTACCCCTAATCTCTGTTCTGCCACATTTTTTTGTCCTGGAGTGAAAGGAGAGAAGTCCCTCCTTACTTCAGGTATCATCTTCTCCCAATTTTCTTTGGCCCTATGCAACCAAACATAGAGCAATCTCTGTGCTGCACAAACTACACAACTTCTTCATTTATGTCAAAGTTTCTCAGTATAGAGAACACATCTTAAGGGCAACAATGTCTAAGAAAAAAAGACTTTTTGCTGTCCACACCCCTCAACACAGAAGACATTTGTTTCAAGTTTAATTGTCAGCTTTCTCTGTGGTCTACAATTACCAGGGTAAGTGCTCAGCAATAACATAATAAATAAGGATACGTAATGCGTTAGATGCAGAAATGCATTTTGGTTTAGCCAGTCTATACTGTTTTGAAGTTGAGATGACAAGACGTAGTTTTTGGCATCCCACTTCCTACTTTTTGCATCACCCTGAAGCAGCTGAATTCTGGACCTATCAATTTCCAGTCTTGTTTTCAAAAATGAAAACTGTATCACAGAAAAAGAAATGAAAGGGTAGCTTTTCAAGAAATTATTTCAGAACAAAATGCAACTTGTGAATGACACTAACTCGTTAATTTTAACAGTATTATTTGTTTTAAGCTCCTTACCTCAACATCAATACTCTCATTCTTCTGAAATTCTTGAATTGAGAGATTATCAGGAGGTGTACTAAAAATAAACATACTGCGTTATACTTTAAATTTACAACATGGGTAAGGAGATAAGTATGGGAAAGTGCATTACATTTACAGTTATTGCATGCATCAAGTTGGTACTATTATATGGTAATGATTAATGATCACAAGGTCAGGTTGGACAGGGGCTTTGAGCAACCTAGTCTTTTCACTCACTATGCCAGAAAAATAATTTTGAGTTCAATGGTACATCTTAAAATTTTTTTTTAAATTTTATATTTTCTTCTACATTAATGAATTTTTCATTAATGGGATATTGCCATGTCCTTTCCCCCCTGCTAACTGAAATATTTGTTCTCATTCTTAATGAATTTTATTAAAAAGAAAAACCCATTTTATAAACAATAGCTTTGAAGAAATTTAGAACTTTTTTAAGTTCTTCCATTAGATATATATATATTAATTCATTTTCAGATGAAATGTCCAGAAGCAATTCAACAGACCCTGTGGTGGGTAGTTCAGAGCTAAGCACATGCTCACAGGCAAGGCAGGTGCCCAGGATAGGACTGTGGACCTGTGCCAATCTTGTCATCATAAGGGTATTCATCTGGGCCTGTCTCCTCTGTCCCACTGCCAATTTTAATGAAAGTTTAAGAACCTAGGAGGATTTGAATTTTCATTCAAATCTGATTAGTTTAACTGACAGATGTTTTGTTTTGTGTGATTTTTTTCTTCCAGTGCTCCTGTATGTTGCTGACGAAGATGAATAAGCTTTTTCTGAGCCAGGCTTTTTTTCCCCCATCTTCTGAATACTCAGCATAACACACTGAAAGATCAGTCTTCACATCTACAGCTAATTTTCAGTTTTGACAATTAGGAATGTATTATATATGTACCAATGTTTCTGCTTGAAAAATCTCTGCTCCTAAAAGAGACTTTATGCAGATAAAGTCTAGAGCACTTTACGAAACAGACATGTGTTACATGTATGACTAGAAAAACACAAAGAATAAAATATTAAATTATTGTATTTATTACTGGGTCATGTATTAGGAAGTTTGGAATTTTATGTTGAAAACATAGAATAAAATAAAATATTAAATAGCTGTTCAGTCAGTACCTTTTTTAACACACAGAGTTGTTAAGTATGCAAAACTTTTCAACAGTAATTTAAGCTATTATGATGCATAGAAATGCAGGTCATGTTGAAATACATGGGAAGATTTCAGTCTGAGACTTCCTAATTTATGACTCACTTTCTGAGCTGAGGTTTACTTAAAGAGGTGTTCAGGCTTTTCTGCCCAGTCATCCATATCTGATCTACCTTACCTATTACAGATTATGGCAAATATTTGTTCATGTAGCAAATTATTCCCAAGTAAATAGATTTTTGTCTATGTGAATACATTTATCTAGAGGCCAAATGCTTTGCTGTTCTGGCACAACATATCCAAACCATACCAGAGGGTCAAGAGCCAGGAAAGATAAGAGTGTGATGCAGCAACTTTCATGAGTACAGAGCTCCCAGCCCCTGCCCAGTGAACGGGGAGGGCTTCAGAGCCAAGAGCAAAGACCTAACAAGCACCCGCAGTCCTGCTGTGCACAACACTCTGCTCAGAAGCATCTTTTTGGAAAGTATTGATTCAATTCCCTCATGTGAGCACAGACTTCTCTAATAAATTATATATATACACACACATATTTGGTGAATTTTATTGTATATAATGACTTGACATGCTTCTATGAAAGCCTCTGGGAAAGAAGAATATGAAATAATAAACACACCAGGTTCTTACTGGAAGACAATGTTGTGTAAATTAAGTTATATGAAATGTATTAATTTTAAATGTCATCTTGATTTATGACAAAAATCAAGATTATTGAGTCCTCAACTGCAGTTTGCTCTAAAAAAATTTTTTTTTAAAAAGCTGAAACTTCTGTCTTGGAAGTCGCTAATGCTCTATGACAGTAACATTTTCATTTACCTGGGCTCTCCTGGCTATATTTGAAATTTCTTATTGTACAAAGCTGCAGAGACTATTTCTGCTGTGCTTTGTACTTTTTAAACATCAGTGAGTATCCCCTCTGATGGGGATAACCCCATAGCTGGCTTGAAATTCTGTTCCTATCCAAAAGACAGAGGTGGGACCATGCAGAGGAGGTTCACTATTTTAAATACAGCTACTCACAGAGCCTTAATTTAAGGGTTCAAATTACAGTGACCTCTTGTCTAGTCAATGCAAACTCAGTTTCAATGCCAGAAGCACTATTAGGCTATCTACAGATATGATTTCTAGGACCACGGTGACTAGAAGAGTTACGAGTTAGATTAGAAAAATGTTTGAAATATTGGTTAAAAATTTAGAACATCAGTGAAATTATTTCATTTTTCTACCCAGTGCTCAGCCAGGTAGAAACTTTAAAACATGCATACAAAAATAAGGCAATGTGCACTGGCATATTTTAATGAAAGCTAAAGGAAAAAAACATAATCAAATCTGTTATGCAGTGTTGATAGGAGGACTGACTGCATTAAGGCTTTTGTGAGTCTTAAAGAGATGCAGATGTTTCATATTTAGAACCATCCCAGCAGTGCTAAGTCAGGCTTGGAGAATAAAGTTTTTAAGAGCAGGTACAAAAGGAAGCCATTTAACTAGCTTTGCATATAGCCTAGACAGACCACAGCACACAACATCTAGAACATTTAATAGTGGAAAGTGTGGAGTATGAAAATACATCAAGACTAAAGGAAGAAAAGGAAGGGAGTTTTGTTGCATGACATTCCCATTTCATTGAAACAAAGAGCTTAGGAAAAATTACAGAACACCAGCATAAGAAAGCGAATTTTCAGTTCTAACCATATTCAGGTCTAACTGTATATATCTAACTATTCCTGTCACAAGGGGTGACATGTTAGAGAATGCTAAAAATCCAGGTAATGTGGTAATGGGGTTACTCTGTCTCGCTGTCAGCCTCCTGGAGAGTCAACTGAACTGCATTTCCCAAATTCTTTGTGCTTCAGAACCTTTTCAACCCATGCTGGCCTTAGTAAGATTTGTACACTCCTGCACCTAACTTAATAACCTCCCTGTCCTGTGTGACACATTTGCAAGTTGGAAAGCCACCAGAGATGACCTGACTCACAGCTGCAGTAAAGCCACTTGGACAGGTTCAGCAGGGTAACTAAAACCAACTCAAGTTTACAAGTCACAAATCTAACTAAAAGCACTCTCCTCTTCTCAGCTGTGGCTTAGTTAATTGATTTATGTTATGGACAAAAATCCAGGTAGTTCCAGAATTTTAAAAACCACAACTCATTGTTAATATAAACAAATCAGGAAACACACCAAAACCATTTCTATACCACCTGGCTGTCCTTAAATAAAGGATTAATATGGATAGTTGGAAAATACATTCGCACTGCCTTCCCCTGCAACCTGAAGGATGACATGCATGTCAACTCAGCAGTAAATTTTAGCTGTTACTTTCAAAACAATGAATAGATTCAAATTACCCAGAGATAAGGCACCACTATGACTAGCGAATGTTTTCTATCAGAATTACAAAAAAAAATTGAAACAACACATTAAATTTGAAAATTCTGAATTCAATTTCCTTACAAGTGGAAAAACTACAAATTTAACAGACCAAGTAAACTGCAAATATAAACTACTAGAAGACACAATTTAGCAAATTTCAAACCACAAAGGACAGGTTGCCCTACTTGCCAAGGGTAGTCTCATAGCATCTTGCACAGAGTGCAGAAAGATTTTAGCAAAGGAAATCAGAAGAGAATTACCTCAATGTGGGGAACTTCCACAGCTATCTCTAGAGCCCTCCTTGCATCACAGCGAGAGAGATAAGCTTCAGTAGCAATATGGGGAGGAGGAGGAGAATAAAGAGGATGAAGAAAAGGAGAAATGACTGCTATTACTAATTGTCCTGACTAGCGGCATGAGGAAGATGTATTCCCTTTTCAGCTTTAATGTTTTTTAGGAGCACAAGGCTCAGGCTGATAGAGAGAATGGAAAGGCTATCTATCTACCCTAAAGATACCAAGGGACAGGGCTCTAACTGTATGTAGGAGAACCATACTCTTGGAAGGCAAAATGCTATTTAGAAAAAGATGAACATTAGGGAGGTAAAAAAAACCAACTCCAGACATTCTGTAGCCACACAAAATACAGCTACATAAGCAAAATTAATCTACTTACAACAAGCCTGGAAAGAGCAATGATAGTGGCCATTAATTATACTAGCAGGTCAAATTATCTTGCTGTAGCCATGTGGTTCTACAATATACCAGCCTATTTTTAGTGCTTTAAATTAATTTAAACCCCAAAGTTTCTAAGTGAAAAAAAAGTTGCCTACACTTTTCTAAGGACATCTTTAATTATGATGAAAAAATTTTCTCTAAAACACATTTTGTATGTTAAATTATAGTATACACTCTGGTTGCTAAAGAGGCAAAACCAGACTTAAGACAGACATTGCAAGGCATCATAAATATTCACACAAGTACTATTTTTCTTCTACCTCCAGAGAATATTTGCTCATATATGACAAATGACAAAAGGTATTAGAATTAACATAAAGAGTAATAGTTTCTAGCAAGCAACACACTAAGATGAAATTTCTATGTTTGAAATAATATTCAAGTAAAGTATAAATCACTCACTGAAAATTACACATATTTGTCATAGACAAACAGATTTGGCCAAAAAGGTCATGCAGATGATAGTGGATTATCCTGAATTATAGCAAAGAGCTGTGATAATTTTACTTCCCTGAATTTATGAACAATTAATACCAAGAAACTGTAGCAGTACTAGTCTTTGTTCAGCTTGTGCAAAATGGAAATGTTTAATTTGCTTTGCAAATATATAGGAATAATTAAATTACAACACATAGTAATATGTATTTCCAAAGCAACTTTTAAGTGAACAAACATTCTTCTACAATAACCTGAAAAACCTTCATTTGAATTCTGTACACCCATCAATGATATAGATTATAGGGTGTTAACTATGTGGACTGCCTGTCTCAGAATGGAAGCAAGAATACTAACTGCAGCTGAAAAGAAAACCAAGCAAGATACTGCAATGATTATTTTACATTAAAGAAACAGTGAAGTATAAAATAACAATTTGGATGATTGAAGTGTCTTTATGCCATCATGATGACCTTTTTTATTTTAAGGTCCTCCTACTTAATAGAATTTTCTTTCAAGTAAATGCAAAAACAATAGAAGGTTTTTCACCTGATTGCCATGTAATCCTATTGATGATATTCCAAAGCCATTCATTATTACACACATTTCGACTAACTGATGTGTCTCTAAAATAAATTTTCATTGGAACTTATTTCTTTTTGTTTGCTTGTTTGTTTTGGGCAAGCTGCTATTTATCCATCATTAGTAAATACAGCTGTGTTTGGTTGCTGACTTTTGTGTGTTTCAAAACTAAACACACAGCATATTAGTGTAAGGCACTGAAGAACCTTACTGTTTTCTGTTAAAAAGAAAGATTCATTTGTTACTGAAAATCAGGGAATTAAATTTTTCATGTTCCACTTTGTTCTTTATTCTAAAACACTATTAGATATACTTAAACTACTCCTAAAAGATGCTTGCCCACAGATGTTTACAGAAGATGGAATTCCATACCACTCCTAAGCAATTATCTAAAATACCTAACCTTCCTTAGAGTAAAAGGTTCTGTTAGTGTCTAACCTAGAAAATCTTTGCTGTACTGAAACAAGTTTTTACCCATTGCCAAGGGACAAAAAAATTATTCTCTGAAGCAAGCTTTTATTATATTCTGAAAATTTACAATGCTTTGCTAATGCTATAGTCTCTTGTTTGAACAAATTAATAGATCCAAGGCCAGGCTGGATGGGGATCTGAGCAACCTGGTCTAGTGGAGGGTGTCCTGCCCATGGCAGGGTGTTTAGAACTAGATGATCTTTAAGATCCTTTCCAACTCAAACCATTCTATGATTAAATTGTCTGTCTCTGATCATTACTATTTTTCACTTCTGGACTTTCTCAGCGTGCCCACTGTAGATTGAGAATGTGTTCCATTCTTGAGAGGAACCTGTCCATCTTTATAGTCCTAACTATGACTATTTAGCTACACTTTTCAAAAAGTATCATAAATAAAGTGTGGTTAATTATTAACGTGCAGTCAACTTATCTTAGGTAAATATCTTAGAAACAAATACAACATA